>PVJS01013493.1:0-41989 GCA_004027185.1 Glis glis | reverse complement strand
AGCCGGGCGTAGTGGCGCATGCTTGTAATCCCAGTACTTTGGGAGGCAGAGACCGGAGGATCCGGGTTTGCGGCCAGCCTCAGCTCTCTCTCTCTCTCTCTCCCTCTCCCTGTCTCTATCTCTCTCTCTACTTAGTGAGGCCCTCCGCAACTTCGTGAGACCCGGTTTCAAAATAAAGTATAAAAAAATATAGGGCTGGGGGTGTAGCGCGGAGGTAGACCGCCCCTGGGTTCAATCCCCGGTACCGAAAAAAAAAAAAAAGAAATTGATGGCAAACTCTTTGGTATAGTATTTTAGTAATCATTCACATTAATAAAATACAACTGGTAGAGAAAATGTGTGAAATAAATGCTCCGTGAACCACTCAAAAGGAAGTGGAGATCAGGAGGAAAAGAAATCATGAATAGAAATAGAGACCACATAACTTTTAGGGAGCCCAGACGGGAAGTTGTGTGTGTACATATGCATGAGTTTGTGTGCTTTAGTGAAACACAATGAACAGCCAGAATTGCTTTTTAAGGGGCTCCATGTTTTCATATCACATTAATTTCAGCAATTGTTTTTAGGTTTTAAGAGTAATTGCATTGCATTCTAAATCTTATAGTGTCTGCTTTTTGGTGCATCTTCAACATTGATGTTTCCTAATATTAAACCCTCCAATGTAGCTTTATTATTATTCAACTTTTAATGAGTTTTTTTATGCTAGATGATACATGAAAAAAAAAAGAAACCCATATTCTTTCTGGTAAGGGAGAATGCTATTAATTTACAGTGCATACATTTATGCCTGGAAAAACATTCCACAAGGCAGTAATGGGCAATGTGTTCTCCTTGCTCTGGGCTTTGCTTAAAAGAGAATCATTTTATCTGTCCCACTATTCAGTTTTTATGTTTCAATGTCAGAAAGTTGTATAAGAGTTAGAACTAAAATTCAAATAATCTCATTTTTTCCAGCTTTCCATTTCTATTTTCATTAACCTATTATATAACAACTCAATTGTCATACCCCATCGTATATCATTGTATGTAAGTATGTTGATAGTTTCTAACCCATTTAAGCAACTCACAGATGAAATACAGGTGGTATGAACCTTCTCATAATAACTTTTTGGTAAAAACCTTAGTGATAGCTTCTGAGAAGAATTAGATTTGGTGGTTTTATTATTCTGCAACACAAAGATACCAGCATTCCTACAGAGGTTAAAGTATAGTAGAGAACTTAGAGACCATCGAAGCCTTCACTTTACAAATAAGAAACCCAAGAACCATTAAGTTAGAACAAAACCCAGGTCTCTTTAGTCCAGTCCAACAAATTGCACTAAACAGATATAACAGTTAATTATTAACTTGGCAAAGGAGAGATCAGGTGCTCAGTAATGACCAACTACTTGAAAATCTAATCTTATCAGATTCTTAATCGTGTCTCCTTTCATAAGTGACATGGTAAGGTGACACAGAGGTGTAATGTTTTAAGCTAGCTGGAAGCAGCAGAATGAATATAATCAGAGTAGGAACTAGAGGAGCAGGTACATCAGGTTTAGAAACCAGGAAGTATCAGGAAGCAAAAGTTAGTGCTTACCAATGATCCAGAGTGAGCCAGTAGTCTAGATCAACAATTAGGAATGATTGGAGAAATATTGAGAATTTTTTTTTCCTAAAAAGTATAACTTAAGCTGGGCATGGTGGCGCACGCTTGTAATCCCAGTACTTGGGAGGCGGAGACCGGAGGATCCAGGTTTGCGGCCAGCCTCAGCTACTTAGTGAGGCCCTCCACAACTTAGTGAGATCCGGTTTCAAAATAAAGGATAAAAAATAGGGCTGAGGGTGTAGATTGGAGGTAGAACGCCCCTGGGTTCAATCCCCGGTACCGCAAAAAAAAAAAAAAAAGTATAACTTAAGTGCACATATTGTGTTCTTCAGATATTTCCTGTTGAACAAAGTACAAAATATTTGCACCCCAAAGGCCAATGGTTGAAAGCTCCAGAAAGTTATTTCTTGTGGGTCAGTATAAGAAATTGCTAAAGATTGAATCTGTAACATCTTGGGAGGTAGAATCATCTGTCACTTTATGAGTGTTTACATAGGCTGGAAAAACACCTTTCAAAAGGACTAGAGCACTGATACCTTGGGTGTTAGAGTCACCAAACGTGCTTTTTGTCCTGAAAATCAATGGTTTTGTGAGGGATCTTTCAGGAAAAAGATAGGCCTTTCTCCAGTTACATGGCTATTCCAAATCTGGTTGCATTGGGGAAGTGAAATTCTAATGGGGTGTCTAGACATACAGACAATTTTCCAGTTCTAAATGCTTGTAAATTAAAATGAGTAAGAACTGGTTTACTCATGTGCAAGATGATAGCAGTTATTCCATTATTAGAAGGATATAGTCTACAGTAGCATATAATCTATAAGATTTAGGACTACTTACTTTAGATAATAATAGTGTGGGGCCTTGGATATAAAATATTGCTAAATGCATTCATAACTAAATAACTAAAAAACAAACAATTCCCCATATGTAATTTTGCCAAAAGAGTTTGCCTCATTGTATTGTATTTAAAACTTTTAATGAACATGAGTGTATTGTTTAAAAACAAGTACATTACAGATTTGAAAGAATGGAACGTAATGGTACAACACTAGAGTCATTGTCATTAAAAGCAGAGTGAACAAGATTGTTTTGGCTAATTTAATAAGGCTTGAAACGAAAAACAAGGGATAATGAGCGGAGTGGAGACAAGACTATCATTATTTGCAGATTAAATGACTTTGTACTTAGAAAAGCAAATAAACTCAATTGTAATGCCTTCGAACTAATAAGAATTCAGCAATGGCCTGATACAGGTAATAGAGATAGAAAACAATATGGTAATATGGTAGGTTTTTCTTTTTTCTTTCTTTTTTGTTAGCATTTGAGTGTTTTTATTCACAGTTTTGTGGGTTTTTTTGTTGTTGTTTTGTTTTGTTTTGTGTGTGTGGTACTGGGGATTGAACCCAGGGACATTCTATCTCTGAGGTACACCCCAGCCCTATTGTATTTATTAGTTTGAAACAGGGTCTCAGTACGTTTTAAAGGCTGGCCTCGAACATGTGATCTTCCCTTCTCAGCCTACCAAATACTGGGATTATAGGCATGCACCACCACTCCAGGCTTCATTCACAATTTTATTTACAATCTACTTGGAAGTCTGCAGCATGTGGTGATGGTAATTTTGCTGAAGGACAAATTTGTATCTGCTAGGTTTTGTGCCAGTTTGGGACGCAGTCTCTTAATTAGTGAATAGATTTCTGATTGACATTCACTATTGACTACAGCTTTGCAATTTAATACACACACATGCAGCTCTGATGGAGGGGGTCTGTTGTTCATTTAATGATGGTGAACCTAAAAATATGTGCCACAGGGGTTTGCAAGTCACAGAGATTGGGGTCAGTGGCCAGGGTCTCTTGTAACGTTATCTCTATTAACAATAACAAACTGAGAGAAACGATCAAAAGATATTTGGCTAGGTATCTAATTATATATTTAATACAAAATATGCACACACACAAACCTGTTCAAATTTCACTGAGATCAAGAAGATTTAAAAGTCAACCGTTATTGTGATATGGAATCTTTCATGTACAAAAGGTAAGAATATGAAAAGAAAGCCGGGCGTGGTAGCACACTCTTGTAATCCCAGTACTTGGGAGGCTGAGACAGGAGGATCACAGGTTCACGGCCAGCCTCAAATACTTAGTGAGGCCCTCCGCAACTTAGTGAAACTCTGTTTCAAAATAAAGAATAAAAAATAGGGCTGGGGGTGAAGGTTGGAGGTAGAATGCCCCTGGGTTCAATCCCTAGTACTGAAAATATATATATATATATGAAAAGAAGTCAATTTTTTTCTGAAAGTAATTTGGCATTTAGTATCAAGAAATCTAATACACACTGACCTGGGTATGTTGGTTGTTAAAATCTTGAAATACTTGGTGAATAGCCACTCCCCTGCTATCCCACCACAGCCTCAGGTGTTGCTGCAGAGCCTCCTCCTGGACACCCACCCCCTCCTCCTGCTCCCCAGGTCTAGGGCTCCACAAATCCACTGGTCCTGTCCGCCAAGGAGGGCCTCTAACACTGTGTGCACTTCTTCAGCCTGCATCTTTTCTAAGCAGCTTGCACCCTTGTCCCTAGGTGTGTTTGTTTATTTATTGATTGATTTTACTTTTGGTGTTGTTGTTGTTGTTTTAAATATCAACACAATAGCTGAACTTGATGGTATACCCTTGTAATCCCAGTACTTGAGAAGCTGAGACAGGAGGATCACAGGCTTGTGGACAGCCTCAGCAACTTAGTGAGGCCCTCACAACTTAGTGAGACTCTGTTTCAAAATAAAAGAATAAAATAGGGCCGAGGGAGTAGCTCAGAGATAGAATGCCCCTGGGTTCCCTCCTCAGTACCACAAAAATAAATAAATAAATAAATAAACAAATAAACAAATATGGACACAAATGAAGAGTGTCATTCAAACAACTAATGCAAGTTCTTGGAATTAACCTGAAAAGGTTAAGATATTTGCACAAAAATCGATGCTTCATTATTGGGCTCCTTGTAATAATACCAAAGTACCTAAAAGTATACATAACTAACTAAAACTTTCTGTTATCCATCTATCTATCTATCTGTAGTTAGGTTTTTGGTTTTTGTCTTTCTTTTTGGTTTTGTCTTCTTTAGATTATTTTATTTTTATATACTTTTATTGGTGCATTGTAATTATACATCATAATGAGGTTCAGAGTGATAGAAACACATGCACACAGCGCTTGGTGTGTTTATCCCTGGATCCTACCCTGCTCCCTCCCGTCCTCTTGATTTGTCTTTTATTGGTGCTGGGGATTGAACTCAGGGTCTCTAGTATGCTAAGCCTGCACTCTACCACTGACCTACACCCCCAGACCATTAGTTTATTTTCAGGGGGTACTGAGGATTGAACCCAGGGTCATTCTACCTCCAAGCTTCACCCCCGGCGCTTTTTATTTTTTATTTTGAAACATTGTCTGGCTAAATTGCTGAGTCTGGCCTCAGGCTAGACTGTCTCAGTCTCTCAAGTATTGGAATTACAGGCCCGTGCCGCTGCACCCAGGTTCTAGCCTGTTTGTTTCACACGTGCAGGCACGTACACACACACACACACACACACACACACACACACACACACACAGATTACAGTTGTGTGTCATTTAACAAAAAGCATGTATTCTGAGAAGTGGGTTGCTAAGTGCTTTGGATGTGTGAACAGCAGGAGGTGTACACACACAGATGGAAACACTATGACATCACGAGGCAATGCAGTCTTAGAGTGAGCAATGTAACCTTACTCTCTACGCAATCTGTATTGACTGAAATATCATGGCCCATGACTGTATGCTTAGATTATATATACAGAGAGAGACGGAACTGTATATAAAATTTATTTCTACATATATAAATAGAAATACTTAACATATTTCCATATGTAAGTATATACACATATACATATATAAATGCATTTTATATATGTACTTTTATATATGTACAATATATATATGGTTGAATACATATGTATATATGGTTAATAATTCAATGTATAGTTCCACATATCCTTTTAAGAGAATATAGTGTAGGACCTGCAAGTAACTCATTCAGATACATTCATGGTTTAACGGTCAGGTGGGGAGAGCATTCCTGCACATGATGATGATCTCACCTGGGTAGGCTAAAGAAAATTATTTGCTTGAAGGAAACAAAAAAGCTTAGGAATAAATCCTAGTAAATTTTGCTTTCTCTAACAGTTGGGAGGCTTTTTACTTTATATCCTCTGTGTCTCAAGTTTTCTATACTATTTATAGCCAGGGATGGGAAAATAAACCAAATGAAAACTATGATTGTATCCATGAGACATGATGGCCATGGCTGAGCTCCTGGGCTTCTCTTTCATCTCCTTCAGTTCAGTGGCAGAAGCCCCAAGCATGGCCCTGACACATGTTTCATGAGTTTTCCTTTGTCAGTTGTTGATGTACCTGGAACAATGCTGTACCTGTATAAACACTTTAGGAGCAATCCCAGCTACGTTGTAGATTTGCAGAGCTTTTCTGTAGAGCCCATAGTTGCTTCTGTGCCTGGCTGGGGGTGCATCTTACCCAAGCTAATTAGTCACAGTAAGGGTGAAGATGACGAAAGTCTAGTGCTTGTCCTCTCTTCCTGGAGGTGATTATTTCCTGCGGCTCACTCTGCAAGGACAGCAGGCTCTCCTTACGCTAGAGTATGCATGACTGATACGTTTCTGCACCAAGTTTTGTGTTTTAATCATCATTTATAATGACACGCTAGTGAAGTGCAGCTCAGGTGAGAGATGGTGAAGGCCGTTTGAGAGAGAAGGAGAGAGGGCACTGGTGTTGATGAAATCAAACCCGTGTGATTATCTGGGACTCTGCTTGCCAGTATATTTCATTTTATAAATCCTGTCTTTGGGCATAAAGAGATAGGAGGAAACACTTCATAAAGTGTAACCGAATATAACTTTTAAACCCCTTTTTCTATGTATGTGCTGAAGTGGAATTCAAGTATCTATATGTTTAAAATTTATAAATAGAAAATTAAGGCTCAATTCAGTCTTATCTGAGTTATCTCTCAGAAATCTTTATATGTTAATTATTGGCAGACTTTGGGACATTATCTCTAAGTTTATATTTCATAGAACATTTTGGCTACATGGCTTTCCAGAGGCATCCAGCAGTTGCAAAGCTT
Source organism: Glis glis (assembly GCA_004027185.1). Classification (NCBI taxonomy): domain Eukaryota; kingdom Metazoa; phylum Chordata; class Mammalia; order Rodentia; family Gliridae; genus Glis; species Glis glis. The sequence continues at coordinate 35,226 of PVJS01013493.1, read as the reverse complement.
TTGGACAGTAGATTTCCTGGGCCAAGGGCCGGAAGTTGCCCTTTTGACTCAGAATTTATATTTATAATCCCTTCCTGAGACCCTACAGCGATTTTAATATTCTCCTCTCATCCTTCCATACTGACAGACTGCTTCAATACTGAGACACCGAGGAAAAATAAAAAGAGAGATAGAGAAGGCCAGCAAAGAGAAGCTCTTGTCAAGAATCTCCTATCTTTCACACTGCAGCTCACAATCAGATGGTTGTTGCTCTAGTTGCAAAGCCAGAGCTGAAATTATATTTCATCACCAAGCACGGGGTTATCTGGACAATCTTTCTTCCTAGAAACAATTTTTTTTGCCCAATATTTTAGTAGAGGGAACAAGGATGATAATAATCTTATTGCAACATGTAACAGAATAAATTTTTTTCCTGCTGATAATCTAAAGAATTCACATATATTTTGATAGGAGAAACGAAGCAAGAATAGACCGAAATGAAATGGCAGGAGATATTGCCAGTCTTTAATCCTCCCTTTTCTTGACCTACAGATTTTCTCATTTAGGGAAGCCCCGGGGTTCTCACGCGGGGATTTGTGTTTCATTTTTTGTAGGGTCAGTTGGCAGGACAAGCCAGACGTCAGGAATACGTGATGAATGCTCTTCTGACTTGTCGTTTTATTACGGAGCTGCCCATTTAGAAAGGCAAATCGTCATCCCCCTCATTCCTATTCTCCTTCGGGCTTCCTTTAAATGTCACCTTTTCTGAGAAGCTTACTTGACCACTCAACTGAAAATTGCAAAACTCTCACACCGCTTCCCTGCATTTTTTGCCGCTTTGGTTTTCTCCATGGGACTTGTTGCCATCCATAAAGACTGGATGTTTTTGTTTGTTTTATTTATTGCTCCAGTGATTAAAACTTGGCAGTTTAAGTAGGTGCGCAAAGGTATTTGTTGAATTAATATAGAATAGCTTCAAATGATTGAGTATTTACTGTATATCATGAACTGTGGCAAATTGTCTCCCTATATTGCCTCTAACGTGTAGAGTGACATAAATCGGATTATTCCTAATTTATAGACATACAATTTAAAGGACAGAGAGATTAACAAATATGCATAAGAGAATTCTGGTTCATACTGAATTTGAGCTCAGTTTTGTTTCTCTCTTTTTTATATTTTAATCCTTTTATACATTTCCCCCATTTTTAATGAAATGACCTTGTATTTGAAACAAAAATACAACATTCCTCTGCTGTCATATTAAATGTATCCTTGTGCAGGATATGGTGGCACATGCCTGTAATCCCAGTACTTGGGAGGCTGAGACATGAGGATTACAGGTTCAAGGCCAACCTCAGCAATTTATCAAGACTCTCAACAATTTAGTGAGACCATCTGTAAAAAATAAAAAATAAAAAATAAAAAGGGTTGGGGTGTAGCTCAGAGGTAGAATGCCCCTGGGTTCAACCCTCAGTACCAAAGAAAACCAAAAAAATATATTCTTGCAATTCAGGTAGTAGAGAGAAAAGTTGTCTGGAAAATGAGATACTTATTCCCCTCTTTTCCTAGTTGTTGAGTTTCTTATAAGATTCACTGTCAGAAATCTCAGTGAAGTGTCCCTTATCAAATATAGGCATGGTGCATTTAATTAAAATATAGTTTGTATGAAAGCAAGATGTTGAGCCGGGCGTGGTGGCACATGCTTGTAATCCCAGTGCTTTGGGAGGCAGAGACCGGAGGATCTGGGTTCACGGCCAGCCTCAGCTCTCTCTCTCTCTTTCTCTCTCTCTACTTAATGAGGCCCTCCGCAACTTTGTGAGACTCGCTTTCAAAATAAAGTATAAAAAATAGGGCTGGGGGTGTAGCGCGGAGGTAGAACGCCCCTGGGTTCAATCCCCGGTACCGCAAAAAAAAAAAAAAAAGAAAGCAAGATGTTATAACTATAAGCTGGGTGTGGTGGTGCACACCTATAATCCCAGTACTTGGGAGGCTGAGCCAAGAGGATCACAGGTTCGAGGCCAGCCTTGGCAAATTGGTGAGACCCTCAGCAACATGATGAGACTGAGTTTCAAAATGAAAAATTTAAAAAAGGGCTGGGAGTGTAACGATGTAGCTTGGAGGTAGAATGGCACTAGGTTCAATCCCCAGTAAAAAAAAAAAAAAAAGAATTACAACTATAAAAATACCTGACTTTAACCTGAATATCCAAAATAGCCCAGAAAATAGAAATGATCATTCATTCTATAGTTGTGTCAGATCTGATGGTTATGGTGATATAAAGGAGAGAGATTTGGAGGAAAGGAGATTTTTAAAAACTTAGTTTTTATTCAACTTCCCAAATAAAAAGGTTGTCATGTTGTCTTTGATAGAAAATAACATAGGAATAAAAAGAACAGACAAAAATCCACAATTCAACCTATTAGAAAACAATTTTTGATTAAACTAAAATTTATTAGCTTTTGAAGTAAATTATGGTCACATATCTTCCCAAAATTCACCAATCAATATTTTTTAATAAAAGTTGTTTTTCTCCCCCTTTATATGCTGTAATAACATAAGCTCCTTTGTGCTGTATATTTTAGAGGAGGAGTCATGGAGGATCTCAGCAGACCTTTTCTCTCCTAGACACATGATAGATACTTCACATGTGCAATCACATTTTATTCTCCTAGTAACTCTGAGGGGCTTCGCTTACAATCCAGGAAGCAAATGTGCAGATGTTTAGAAGTGCTCTAGAGGGCTTAAGATGCATGTCATCAGGAAGTAGACCCAAGCCCAGGTCTAATTTTCCCTAAAGGCTACTGTTTTCCCCTTGTATCATGAAACCTCAACCATAAATATCATGTAGAACCTGATGATCATGCATAATGATGTTAGAGAAAGTTCTAGAGTCTGAAGTAAGCGATGTGAGACCTGGAAGAGAGGAAACAGCAGGACACACAGCAGCCCAAGGGTTGCCTCCTCCAGGAAGTGTTCCCTGCCCTGCCCCTGGGCTCTCTCCCTCTTCCTCATTACAGCCAATAACTTGGCCTTTGTACTTTCATTGTTATGGTATTGTAATGGTGTATTGCCTGTAATGTGTTATACATCTTCCATTACCATTTTTATTTTATTTTTTGTGGTGCTGGAGATTGAACCCAGGGGCATACTACCTCCAAGCTATATACCCTCAGCCCTCTTTTTTGGTTTGTTTTGAAACCAGGTCTCCCTGGGTTTCCGAGAGTCTTGCTACCTTGCTGAGGCTGTCCTCAAACCTGCAATCCTCCTGTCTCAGACTCCCAAGTACTGAGATCACAAGCATGCACCACCACACCTGGCCAGTGTGTATGTTTTTTAAAATTTCTTCTCTCTGTTGTATATCTTGTATGATGTACATTGTAGGAGCTGAAAAAAAAATGCCCTCAATCCTTATGAGTTTCCTAGCTGGGATACACTGCTGTAAAGAAAGACATATTAACAAGAAAACACAAACCTGTTTAATAATGTGTGCAATGCTTGTCTCTGAGAAAGCCTCATAAAAAGTAACTTGAAGCAGCAGCTTAGAGCTCTGGCTTACAGAGCACCCTCAGCAAAGAACAATGAATCTGTGGGGAAATGATGGGACAAAAGAAAGGGGTTCTAGGATTCCAAGGGCAGGGAACTATGGGAAAGTGCACATGGGCAGAAGGGAAGAAGAGTAAGGTTCCTTTGCAGATTCCTCTGGATGTACCTCTGGACTGAGAAGAATCTAGAACTGTCTTCAATGAAAGAGAATTTGTATCCTGCTTCTAGGCAGAAAAGCAGGAGGATGGGCAGAATTTTTCTTCCTTTTGCTACTTCATAATTGTCTTCAGCTCAAAAAACAATTTTCATGCCGGGCGCAGTGGCGCACGCTTGTAATCCCAGTACTTTGGGAGGCGGAGACCGGAGGATCCGGGTTCACGGCCAGCCTCAGCTCGCTCTCTCTCTCTCTCTCTCTCTCTCTGCCTGTCTCTCTCTCTCTCTCTCTTTCCCTAGTGAGTCCCTCCGCAACTTCGTGAGACCCGGTTTCAAAATAAAGTATAAAAAAATAGGGCCGGGGGTGTAGCGCGGAGGTAGAACGCCCCTGGGTTCAATCCCCGGTACCGCAAAAAAAAAAAAAAACAATTTTCATGTCAAAGAGGCTGCTTGTGATGACATAGTCTGGTTTTTTCAATATATTACTGATTTTCTTGTCCTTTTTTTATTTGAATAATATACTTTGAAGATTCATCTATATTGCTAGATGCACATCTGATCTCTGGATTCTGGCTGTTACAGAATACTGAGTACAGTGCATCTACCTAATTATTCTTTTAATTACTATGTAAGAATAATTATTCTTTTTTTTTCTAGTTTGTCTTCAACCTCATTCTATCACAAATGGTGCTGTAGTAAACATCCTGGTACCTCATACACCTGATACAATAATATATCCTCACACACCTATGAGAGTAATTTTCTGGATTATATATTTGAATTATATTCCAAACTCAGGACTTGTGAATCATGGGTTATGCACATATTTAATTTGAATAAACATTACCAAATTAGTCTCCATAATGCCAACAACAGTCTATGTTCTTACCAACCTCAGTGAAATTTCTTCTATCTGAATATTCCTGACAATATTTAGTACTCTTCAGCTTTCTGATTTTTTGTAAGTCCAATACATATAAAGTGATATTGCATTGCCATTTTAATCTGATTATTAATGAGTTCATGCAGTTGACAATATGCCTATTCACTTAAAAATTATTTTTATAAATTCAACACTTTGAGCATTTCCTGGTATATAATAGACCCTTAATAGATGCATGGTTGAAAGAAAGGCATCATAGCATACAGAAGTTTCAAACTAGTCTCTGGCTTCCATTAAATAGTTATTGGTACTTTCTCTTGTTATCTTAGAATCTGAATGATAAATAACTTCTGTGACTATGTTTTTGAGCAAATTAACTATATTAACTTCTTGCACTGATTTTATAGTCGAAGATTATTGTAAGTTTGACATAGGAATATTAAACTAAAGAAATCTACAAAACAAGCTTTAAAAACTGTTACCCTATGGCATAAGGGAGTGAGTATGAGTTTTATTTCCCCACTTAATAGTGAAGAAACAAGGGCAGGAGAGGTTTAAATACCCCTTTAAAGTTATACAGAAGTAAAAGGTGAAAGATTCATACAATCTGAAGAGAAATCAGAGTATCAGCCAGTCTCAGAAAGTCAAGGGTCTTGTGCTTTTTCCCATATGTGGAAACTAAAGAGAAAATAGGAAAAGGGACTTTAGATAAATGAGGGGAAAGACCAGTAGAGTAGGGAAAGGGGACTGGGGGAGGGAGGTAGGAAGGGGGAAAGGAGAACTGATGAAGGAAATAGTTCAAATAATGCTATGTCCATACATAAAGGTATCGCTACCAATCTCACTGACATGTACAGAGTGGGAGGAGGGGTAGTAGGGAGGGACGCAGAAGGAACTATACCAAGTGGTGAGCGCAGGTATGTTTGTATCACTTTGAATCTATTAATGTACAATTACAATGCACTAATAAAACAGGTAGTAACATTAAAAATGTTATGTGGAAGTCTGGTAGCACTGTAAGGAAAAATGAAAAGGATTGTGCCATTTGGCTAGGGCCATTGTAATGAGTTTTTTTGTTTTGTTTTGTTTTGTTTTTTTGCGGTACTGGGAATTGAACCTGTGCCGGTGTTGGAAAATTGCCCTGATATTAATTTCTAGTAAAATGTAAAAGGCAGTCATTCAGGCAGGGAGAGGCTGTAGAATCTGTTACATTCTAAGAGCCCCCCTCTCCCTTTTTTTTTTTTTTTTTGCCCCTTTGTTCTAATGATTGACCCATAGTGAGAATGTAAAGTCAATTGAAGCCTCTAGCCTTAGAAGCAGGTAGAGAGTTGGGAGCCTTAAGACACCATAGAGGCAGGTAAGGCCTTTAGCCCTAAGATCACAGCAACTCTGCCTAGCACATTTTAAAACCATAAAGATAGCAAGGGCCTTATGCCTTGCTCCCTTGCTCTTATACACAGCTTATACACAGCTGCACTGGCTACAGCTAGTGCCTCTGTTTACCTCCTATTCTTTGTGACTCGGCCTCAGTATGAGAAAGGTAAACTCCATGGGTTAAACCAGTATAGCCCAATACAATAGGGGTAAAAACAAGGTAGATTAGTGACCTCTGCACTTAGTAAGTGCACTTAGTAGACTATAAGGCACCACCTGCCTAAGGAATAAGTTATGCCTACGAAATAAGTTACTAGTCCATTGCCTTGGTAATGCTGATAAGAACATACTAATGTGAAAAGTGTACTAAGGGGCCGGGGTCTGAGGAAGGGGCAGAGTTTCATTTTCGGGCTCTCCAGCATGTCTTCCAGGCATGCTGCTTTTTCTCTTCCCCTTTTCTATTTCCTACTGACTTTGTAATAAAATCTTGTTAAGCTGCAACCAAGCCACCTGTTAGTTTTAATTCCCCTTTTCAGAAAATCTGATCTGAATTGAGGGAAAGAGCTGACAGCGCCACTTCCACCATAACAGAACCCAGGGACATTCTACCTCTGAGCTACACCCCCAGACCTATTTTTTATTCTTTATTTTGAAACATGGTCTCACTAAGTTGTGGAGGGCCTCACTAAGTAGCTGAGGGTGGCCGTGAACCTGCGATCCTCCTGTCTGAGCCTCCCAAGTACTGCGTGCACCACCACACCCAGTGTTAATGAGTCAATTACAATCATTATGAGATTAATAAGAGAAATTGTATCCCAACAGTCACATCATGAAGTTCTGTGGTCTATCTCTGAATAATAGCAAACAAGGGTTATCATTTTTATAATAGCAAACGGTAGTTTAAGATAAAGAGACATGTGTGACTCGCCCTCTGGTTGTCTGCCTAAAATGCCTATACACAAAACTGTGCACAGTAGAGGCAGCTTCATGGGAGCCAAAAAGCCATGGAGAGAAGCCGGGCGTGGTGGCTCATGCTTGTAATCCTATTACTTGGGAGGCTGAGACCGGAGGATCCGGGTTTGCAGCCAGCTTCAGCTACTTAGTGAGGCCCTCCGCAACTTCATGAGACCCGGTTTCAAAATAAAGAATAAAAGAGGGCTGGGGGTGTAGCTCGGAGATAGAATGCTCCTGGGTTCAATCCCCAGTACTGAAAAAAAAAAAAAGCCATGGAGTAAGAATTTACAAAACCACTTGTCTCAGTCAACATTCTCACTGCTATACTCCAGAATGACTGACCACACAACTTAGAGAAAGAAAAATTTATTTGCTTACAGTTTTGGGAGATTTTGGGTCCAGTTTATGTGAAGCCAGGGTCTGTGGAGCTCAGAGGATGGTGGAGGGAAGCAGAGAGAGGGAGAGAGCAAGGGCTCTGCTCTCACATCACGGAGGCCAGAAGCAGAGAGAGAACAAGCAAAGGGGATTCAAAGACACAAGCTCAGTCCCTAAGGCCACACCCCAGGGACCCACCTTCTCCAGCCAGACCCCGCTGGCTAGGTAACCACCCAGCTAAATCCATTATAATGGATCTCTAACTGCGTCCCTGGATTGCCTTGGGATCTCCTACAGCAGACACTGTGTCCATGGATAATACAAATGGAAGGGTATATTCATCTTAAAAACATGTCCTGAGAATAGTATTTCATAAAATGTGTTGGCCAAGAAGGGGGCGTGGCAGGGCTTTTGCTATGGATTTCCTTCTAGCCTGTCTCCATATCCTACCTTTCAAATATGCTTCTTTATTTTTCTGTCATAACAGGGCACCTATAAAACCTGTTTTCCAAGCTGTGACTTCTTTTTTTACAACGCTCTTTTCTTCTTCTAGTCATCCAGGTAGCTATTTTATAAGTATCTATTAGTTTGTCCATACATTCATGTATCTATCTAAAAAGCTATCTTCCTGCTTACCCATATGCTTAGGCAATCCAAGTTCTATTTGAAAGCTGCCTTTACTAGTGTACTTCCCCAGAACAGAAAGACTCCAACTGAGAGGACCAGTCTTTTGAGTCACTAGATAAAGACCATGCATGATCTAATGGATAGCCACCTCTTCCATATACTAACATTTATGATAATGCAGCCCTGCTTTATAAAATCAAAATTTTATGGTTTTGTAAATCAAGTATGCATCCAATATGTGAAAGGCCAATTAATATACTCTAAAAGATCTCTTATTTAAGGATGTTTAATTAGAAACTTCATAGTATAGATGGTACTAATGTTGAAAGGTCATTATTGTAGAGGTTAAATAATGACATTAAGCTAAATGCCAAATTGTTGCTAATGTGAGTTCCTCCACATTGGGTTATATTTGCCTTGGGATAGTCATTTGCATATAAAATAACCATAATCAGTTCAGACCTATGCCTCTTTTATTGCAGAGATTTTTGTTTGGTGGGATGAAGAGAAGGTATGATAGAGTTCTACAGAGAAATAGAACCAATACGATATATATATATATATATATATACATATATATATATATATATATATATATATATATATATTTAAAATCAGAAATTGGTTCACATGATTATGGAGGTTGAGAAACCCCAAGATCTGCAGTCTGCAGGTTGGAGACGTAGGGGGTTGAGAGTATAAGTTCCAGTCTGAAAGCTGGTGGTCTTTAGACCCAGGAAAATCCTCTGAGTCTGAGCTCCAGGAAGGACCAATGTCCCAGTTCTGGTGTTCTATTCTGATCTTCCATTGATTAGCTGAAGCCCACCCTCATTAGGGAGGCAACCTGCTTTACTTAGTGTACTGACTGAAATGTTAATCTCACCAGAACCACTCTCATAGATACATATAGAATATTGTTCAACCAAATATCTGGGTACTCCATGGCTCAGCAGAGTTAACTCAAAATTGACCATCCAGAAGGGCTTTTCAGTTGGAAGATAAAAACTTTAAAAATAACTAATTCTACTAAACTTTAGTAGAAACATTTTAAATTATAAATAAGAAGAAAGAATTAAAAATGACCTGAAATTCCACCACCCTGAGAGGACCAGTGATTGTAATTCAGAGCAGACCTTTCTAAGCACTGTAGATTGAAACAAAGTGCTCTATAACCCATTGATTTATGCTGACACATATTTGGATTTGCCTAACTGCTCAAATTCCACACATTGATCATGGAGACATCAGTTGGTATATCATCATAACATGCCTAGACCCCAAACTCATTAATTTTCTTTGCTATTCACAAAAGGGGAAGAAAAGAATAGAGAATGAATGAAAAAAAAGAAAGGAAAAGAAAAAGAAAATGATACATAACAAGAGCTATTTCATCATTATTATTTCTCCATTTGACACAGCAAATTTTGCAGATTTTGTTTCTAAGGGGAAACATTTAAAGTCATTTCTTAATATGGCTTTAGTTAACCCAAACAGCTGTTGGCGTTTAGGTACCTTAAGATTAGGATGTCAAAAATAAGTAGTCTACATTTGTCATACTTATGATCAAGTAATGCCGAATGGCAGCTCAGATGTGAAAGCAGACTATAAACTGAGCATGTATTACCTCGCTTCCCCTAGAATAGACTCTTTTTATATATATACTTTTATTGGTACATTGTAGTCTCACATCATAATGTAGTTCAGAGTGATAGGGACATATATGCACACAGCACTCAGTGAATCGCCCCCAGCAGCTCCTTTCTTACTCCTTCCCCTTCCCCATACATGATTTCCTTCCTTCCTTCCTTCCTTCCTTCCTTCCTTCCTTCCTTCCTTCCTTCCTTTTTTGGTACTGGTGATTGAACCCAGGGGCATTCTACCTCCAAGCTACAACCACAGCCCTATTTTATATTTTTATTTGAAACAAGGTCTCACTAGGTTGCTGAAATTCTCACTAAGTTGCCAAGGCTGGTATTGAACCTGTGATTCTCCTGTCTTAGCCTCCCAAGTACTGGGATTACAGGCATGTGCCACCATGCCTGACCTGTCTTCTACATATCTTTCAGGTACTGAATGTGCTGAAAATTTCTGCATTATTTGATGGATACACATCTAGTTTACTTTCTGTTATTCTTTTGGCACATTAGTTTGGCTTGTGTGCTCTCTCAAAACACTTATAAGGGTGCTGAATGCCTGATACTGGAACATGTTCACAATATTATGGCTCCGTCTCAGAGGGATTCAGTTAAGAGAGAAAAAATGATCTCCTTTTCCTCTTTGTGGATCTCTTTTACTGCTGGATCATGGTACTGTAGGGTCTGATAACCACTCTTGTGCTTTTCAGTGACTGATGATCAAACTAGTTCCATTGTTTGTTGTAGCACTTTGGAGTTCTCGGTTCTTTTTTAACACATTGAAATCAAACCTTTGTTAGTGAATCAAATAAGCAAAGAAAAGCAGTGCTTTAGCTCAGTGAAGATGAGTAGGTTTTATCTGTGTTGCCAACTCCAGTCAACTGATGGGTAGCTATTGTTTGGAGGATCCTGAGGCTGTTTCCAGGCTCTGTAGCAAAGGCCACCAGGATAATTAGTCATGTGTGGTAGAGTTTAAGATGTATAGGAGTCAGTCAGATGACATGAAAAATGAGGGAGAGTATGCAGGCAAAGGAGAAAGCATGGGTAAAGAAAAAAAGCACAGAAGAATATGAGGCATGGGGGGAGACAGGGAGGATGCAAGCAATTTGTGGTTCCTGTAGCTAAAAGTTTCAAAATGTGAAATTGTGAGAGATGAGAATAAGGAAGCAGACAGGGTAAATTATTTTTAGTTAAGGAGTTTGACTCTAACCCAACTATTCAGAGTCATTAGATTTTAAGCAGGGAGATGATTGGCTCACTTGGTGTAGAGTTTGAAATGATTTCATGGTTATGGCTTTGTGGGAGACAAGACCAGAGACAGGTAGGCTGACCTATTAGGATATTAATGAAGTATTCTTAGAGTTAGATGATTTGGACCTGAACAAGGGCATTGCTAATAAAGACAGGAAAGAGGAAACAAAAATCATTTTGTAGAAACCTATCAAAGGCCAGGGAAGGAGGATAAAAAAAAAAGAATAAAGCTTGGGTGGGTGAATGGATAATAAATAGTATACATGAAAATCTCAAGCAAATGTTTATAAGTAAATGCTAAATGGTTGGACTAAACTATAATACAATGGACATTTTGAACTATCTCATTTTTTTTTTTTTGCGGTACTGGGGATTGAACCCAGGGGCATTCTACCTCCTAGATATACCCCAGCCTTATTTTTTATTCTTTATTTTGACACAGGGTCTCACTAAGTTGCGGAGGGCCTCACTAAGTAGCTGAGGCTGGCTGTGAACCCAGATCCTCCGATCTCAGCCTCTGAAGTACTGGGATTACAAGTGTGTGCCTCTATGCCCGGCCTGAACTATCTCTTGATCCTCTTTTTCTAGGGAAGAAGTTCATCATTCCATTGATGTGACAAAAATACCTGAGATAAATGACTTAAAAAGAGATGTGTATTTTGGCTCATGTTTCAGAGGTTTCTGACGGTGGTTGCTTGGCCCTGTTACTTTTAGGCCTGTGGAGAGGCAGAGCATCATGACAGAAGCATGTGGTAGAGGAAAGCAGCTCACTTCATGGCAGCCAGTTGGGGTAGGGTGGAGAGAGAGAAAGGGCTTACCCGAAAGGATGAGAAAATGAAAGCTCTATCCTATCCCCTATCAGCCTAGCCACTATCTTAAAAAAAAAAAGATCTTCAATTATGAAGATCTCAAATTCAACATTTTGAAAGAAACAACTGAAATACAATCATTTTCCCTTCTGGGGCGTAAGGAGATCTCCTTCTCCTAAGAGGGATCCAGACATTTCAGATCTGCTCAAATGGCAGATCATAACTAGCATAGTTCCGTCATGTTCAGAGCCAGGCAATCCCTCCTCCTGGCTGAGGACACCTGATAGAGGGCACCATGCTAGAGCTGCAACTGAAGTGTGCAAACCATGAGTTTGGGTAACAACCTCTGGAGTGTGAGCATCCCTATAAAAATGAATGCATAACAAGAGGAAGAAAGGAAACTGTTTCCTCAGAAGGAAACACATAGAATCTGTTTCTGACTTTACAAGTGGAGTGACTGTTAGGGTTTGGATCTTAAATGTCCCACAAACGCTCATGTGTTGAAGGCTTGGTCCCCAGCAGATGTTGCTATTGAGAGGTGGTAGAAACTTGAGGGGTGAGGCTGACCTGGAGGAAGTAGGTCATTGGAGATCAGCCCTCTTAGGAGAAGGAGAGCTCATCAAGCCCCAGAGGGGAAAATGATTGCATTTCAGTTGTTTCTTTCAAAGTGTTAAATTTGAGATCTTCATAATTAAAGTTTTTTTAAGATAGTGGATAGCCTGATAGGGATAGAATAGAACCTTCATTTTCTTGTCCTTTGGGGCAAGCTGGGATCTACTTCTCATTAACAAACCCACAGCTTTTTTTAAATTAGCTTTTGCCTTATACATTTTTCTTTAAAATAGTTACTGTGGAGAAGAATAAACTATATATTTTTAAAGTATTTGATATCTTCCTATTTTTAAGTATGAAGTATTTAGAACAAACACTGTATATTTAAACAGATGGGCCTTGAAATTTAGGCATATCGGTATTCCCTGAGTGTCAGATACCCAAACCACCTTATCTGGTTGGGGTAATGTCATGGAGCTTGCCATCAGGAGCATGTAAGAGGTTCCAGGTAAAGTGCCTAGCACAATGTTTGGCACATAGTAAGTGGTCAATAAATGGTAGCTATAGTTGTTAGGGAAGGAATAAAAGATTTCATGTAGTAGGTCCAGCTTTGGAGAAAAATAAGCTTTTTCATCACCCATTTCTGCTTCCTTCCCACTCCCCCTTCACTCCCTCCATATATAACATCTCTAGAGCCAAAGTCCCATTATTTGGGACTCTCATTATGCCCTTGGATGTCCTCTTTTCCTAGCCTAGCATCTTCTGTTCCTGCTTTATCTTTCTCATTTCCTTCCTTCCAGATCTCCCAGTCTTATGCCCTATGCTTTTGCAGACTGCCATGTCTAACCTTGGAAAGGTTCTGTTAATGTCATTTATGCCAAAATGTTAAAGTCTAACATAATTTTCATATGCTAATCTTGCCAAGAGGTATTTCCATTTTAATGAAGGTCAGCATCATAACCTAACTGAATAAAAGTGCAAAACTTAATTTGGAGGCATCAGAAACAGGGAGAGAAGGAATATTTTTCAAGACAGAGACTCAATGACAATAGTAAAAATAATTAATGGCTAATATTAATTCAGTGGCAACTCTATTTTGCACTGTACTCTATATGCAACACATCATTCACCCCTCATAATTAATAAATTAGGTGTTATTATTCTTTTTATTTTTCTGATGAGAAAATCAAGCTTGGAGAGTGTCTCAGATAGAATTCTCAATGCTATAATACAAAATACCTGACCACACAACTTACAGGAAGGAAGATTTATTTGCTCACAGTTTTTGGAAATTTCAGGCTTTAGTCCATGTGAGGCCAGGTCTGCAGAGCTCAGAGTATGGCAGCAGGAAGCAGAGACAGGGAGAGAGCAAGGGCTCTGCTCTCACATCACGGAGGCCGGAAGCAAGAGAGGGAAAAAGCAAGGGGATTCAAAGACAAAAGCACAGTACCTAGGGTCACACCTCCAGGGACCCACCTTCTTCAGCCACACCCCACCTGCCTAGGTTACCACCCAGTATATCCATTACAATGGATTTATAATGAGATTACAGCCCTCATGACTTAATTATATCAACTCCTAACATTAATACGTGAGCTCTTCAGGGGACATTCTGTATTTAACCATAACAGAGAATTAAAACAAATGGACAAAGGTCATGTACACCTAGCACATGGAGAAGGCAGGTTTGGAACTCAAATCTGTTTGACTTACCACCAGTTCCTGTGCCATCACATCAGGGCAGGAATCCATCTGTTCTCATCAGCATCAGCTAGAGCCCAGAGCAGTGGCTGGCACTTGGTAAGCAATTGATAGATGATGAATGAATGCATGAAAAAATATATATTCTGCCCATAATCTCCTCTCCATTTACCTCTCAAATTTCCTTTTCTTGGAGTTCCTGCCTTGCCAATATTCTCAGGACTCCAAACTGCTAGTAGTTCCATAAATAATCTTCTACTTCCTGAGTTGGTGCCTCTGCATCCTGTCCCCTTTCCCTGTAATTCTTGACTTCCCTACAAGTCTCTGTGTCAACCCCTCTCAACTGGAGAGAGGCAGAGCTCAAGAGTGGTCTCCTTCCATGACAGTCTGCCTCTTTCCGGCCCCTCTCTCATCCTTTCACCCAACATCCCCTCTTCTCATCCCACCCTGTTTCAACACAACCAGGGGTGTTTCTAGGACTGTCCTTTCCACTAGGCAGTGGTGCTTTGGAAGCAGATGTCTGACATATTTTTGCATCCTATGTTTATACCTAACATATGTTTGTATCTTTAAAAAAATCTGCCATTTTTATTCTTCTGACTTAGATGAGTTTATTCATTCTGAGGTACATTAAATTATATCTTTCAGTTGATAAAATTTTAACATTACATTTGACAGTACATCTTTTTTTCCTGGCTTAGGAAAACAAAATTGAGGATTGATCATCTCCTGTAATCAATGGCATCTTTGATTTAATTGAATATAGTGATAGATATTAAGTAAAGACTGTGTAGGAATGAATAAGTGAATGAACAGGATTCATACCCCTTCTTCTAAATTCACATTATTATTCCTACTACAAAGCTGGCTTTTCTGCATCACAGGCATTGTGACAGTGCAATAGTTTAACATTATTCTTTATGCTGATCTTTTCTTGTAAAAGTAAGGCAGATAATAAATCAGCTCAAATTGTTCTTAATCACTTCTTTTCTGGAATGGTGTAACCTGTTCCAAAAATTTATCTTCTAGGTGAAATTGATCTTCAAATTCTTTCCAAAGTGCAGGCTCAATACCCAGGAGTACGTATCAACAATGAAGTTGTTGAGCCAAGTGCTGAACAGATCACCAAGTACAAAGGTACCTGTGTTCCACAGTGCTATATGCCAAGTCCTATCCACAAAGGCTTCTCATCTCATATTTTTGCCTTGAATGATTAATAATTCAGTCACTGTGGTATGCTCTTTGTGAGATTATTGGGAGAAGAACCTAATTAATTCTTGCAGGCATGACTGAACACTTCAGACTGTGAACAGTGAGTAATTAGACTCTCTTATCGACTCTCCATCCATTCCCATGTCATCACCTACTATCATTTTTAGTGTTTATTCTTAGGGTCAGACTCACTTGGACATTCATTGCATTAAAACAGAGTTCCTGCCCTTAAAGAGAGTATGTTTAGCCAGGTGTGATGGCGCATGCCTGTAATCCCAGTACTTGGGAGGCTGAGACAGGAAGATCGCAGGCCAGCCTCAGCAACTTAGCAAGGCCCTCAGCAACTTAGTGAGACTATGTTTCAGAATGAAAAATAAAATATGGCTGGGGGTGTAGCTCAGAGGTGGAAGCCCCTGGTTTTAATCCCTGGTACCACACAAAGAAAGAGAGAGAGAGAGAGAGAGAGAGAGAAGGGGAGTGGGGAGAGGGGAGAGGGGAGAGAGGGACAGAGGGAGATTGAGAGAGAGAATGTTTATTGAGTTACAGCAGGAGTCAGCAAACTTTTTCTGAAAAGGGCCAAACAGTAAATGTTTTAGACTTACAAGGCTATGTAGTCTCTGTCACAGCTAATTGACTCTGCCATTGTGGCACAAAAGCAGCCATGGACAATATATAAACTAAGTGTGTTCCAATAAAATGTTACTTATAATACTAACATTGTAATTTTGTATCATTTTCACAAATTAGGAAATATCATCCTTCTTTTAATTTTTCCCAACCATTTAATAATGCAATAGCATGACTCCCATTAATGAGAGAAACACAAAACCAGGAAGTAGAATAGTGTATGTTTTCAGTTTATGTCCATACAAATTAGTGGTGAGCCAGAACCACTCTGGGCTGTGGTTCTATGTTACACAGTCATATTACCTGTTTATTTTTAAATTATTATTATAATCATACATCATAGTGAGATTCAAAATGATGCATTTATACATACACACACACACACATCACTGAGTGTATTTCTCTCTGCATATTACCTGTTTCACATCAACTTTCTATTAATAAAATTCACTAGTTGATTCCCCATTAATACTAAGGTAATCTAACCTATGTCTGACCAGATTCTCATAATTATTTCTTTTGAGTCTTTCTTTCATCTCTAATTTCATTTAATACTGGGGGGAAAAATCAGGATGAGCCCTCAGGTTTCCCAGAGCTACATAAAAAAGAAAAATGTGCTTTATATCTGTTATGTGTATAACATTGATTGCATTAAAATTCTAAATGGAAATGGGTTCCACATTTGCAATTAAAATTGATGGTGTGCCACCTCCCCTCTGTATTTTAGAGCTTGTAGCCAAGACATCAAACCTCGAGAACATAAAGTTTGCTTGGCATAAAGAGACATCGTCTGAATATCAAAACAGAATGATGGAGAAAACAGAACTTCAAAAATGGGACTTTATTCATATGATTCAGGTAAGAAATATTTATTATACTATACTATCAGAAATTAGTTTATTTCAGGAATATGTATGAAGAATGTATAGTATTTTAATTTTTCAAATGAAAATCTTCTGTTTTCTAATGTTATAAGTGAGCATTATCTGTCCAAATAAAGGTGTCGATAATACTAAAATTTTCTTTAACATTTAAAAAGCCAGTTTTCCTTATTCCATAGTTGTCCCTTCCCCCCCCCCAATGTTGACTTAGTTTTCTAAAATGGAAAGTTCATACACAGGTTTGAGGACAATAGACTGAAAATATGTCCTGGCTAATTTTCCAGTGGCTCTAATGGTCTAGAGGTCCAATGTTTCATAGTTTTTCTGAATCCTCCTGCTTTTTCCTCTAATAGATGGCCTGGCTAGTGTGTGTAAGGCAAAAGGGAGCAGGTTTTATGATTCCTCGTATCAGTGAAACTTTACTGATACCAGCCAGCCATTCAGTAGGCCTTTATTTCTATGGTTCCTTCAGTTCCAACAGATAATTAATGATGACCGCTGTGGGTGGCCTGAGGCTTGATTTCCAGGCATCGCTGATATTTCTGGACAGCATAAGGAATGTGTAGGCTTTGGAAGTGGCTACTACCAGGAGACGTGAATATTTTAGATATACCACTTGATTAATAACAAAATACCTCTTCCTTCCTGTAGTCTACAACCATTTTACTCCAACAGAATAAGCTTATTAATAAACCAAAGGAACAATTGACTCCAAGGTTGACATAGTTAGGCCATCCTGAATCTCTGTTCCCTTAGCTGACAAAATCTTTTGTGTATCAGGGAGTACTTAGCACTGTTGACCAAGCCTTGGATGTTTCTCTATTAGACTTGCTTTCTCATCACATAACTACTCACACCTCCCCTCTCTGCTCACCTCCTGCAGCCTTACCCTGATCATGCATCCCCAACCGATGACCTCCCTTCATACCACATAGAGAAAAACAGAAATCCTCAGATGAAAACTCGTCTGTCACTCTCTAAACTTGTGAACATGGCTTCCCTTGTACCCATCCTCTTCCATCATAGTACAAAAGCCATTTCCTCTGCTGATGCTCAGGATCCCATTCTTTTCCCTGTTGCAAAATGTTGTGGCTTTAGGAATCAGCTATGAGTTGAACCCCCAGCCCTTTATTTTATTTTTAAATGTTGAGACAAGGTCACGCTAAGTTGCTGAGGTTGTCCTCGAACCTGTGATCCTCCTGTTTCAACTTCCCAAGTCCTGGGATTACAGGCATGTGCCACCTATTTCTTTCTTTCCCCTATTTCTCCTCAAATTTCCATGTTTGTTCTTTCTTTCTTACAGCATCATTGTTCTATTCTTCTCTCTCTCTCTCTCCTGCCATATATATTATACTTTGCATTTTTCTGAGCTATGTCTTCTCTTATTTATAGTCCTGGTGCTCATAACATTCTTTCAACTTAATATTCATATAAACCTAGAGACCTCACTGTGTCTTGGGTAAAAATTCGGGGCATCTGCTATGACCCACTGCCTCTTTTTTATACAGGTCATGTCCTAGATTATTTGCCGTCTCATGGATTAGCTGTGCTTGGGTACCCATCTCTGCTCCCTGTGATTAAAAACACGGAGTGGCCCAGATACTAAACATGGCTGCGAGGCAGCATGCACTACGTGCAAGTTCATTTTATTTCCTTCATTCATATGAGAGAGTCATAGCTTAAGTTCTTTTCCCTTCATGCAGTGAATTCTGTTACGGCATGCTACATGGAATATTGAATTCTTGTTCAAGAGAGATGAAGATAAGATATAAGAAGTATCTGTGGGAGTGTTTTCCTGAGTGTCTAAATGATGCACATCATTAGAGAAAATTTCATACACTGCGTGCATAATACCAAGCTCTGTGTATTAGATACAAAAGCCTGCACTTCACTAGATATTGGTCCAGAATCATTAAAAATTAGGGTGGTGGCTGTAATACCATGTGACCCGGCATGTAACCTCATGCTTTATCTAGTCCAATGTCCTAGACATCAGAGCTTTTCACATTTTCTGTGATTCAAACAACAACAACAGAAACCGCCAGTGAGCATATGGAGAAGCTGGTGCAAAAGGCTTAATTTAAAGTAACATTCCATGAAACGGGGTCTGTTTTTATGGTGCTAGCACCATTTTCTCCCAACAGCGCTACAATTTACAAAATATAGACTAGGCAGAGGACCAATGCCATCATGTGGAATGGAATCTAAGTGTCTCCAGCTATAGATGCCTATGTCATAGAAACCAGAAAGTGCATTTAGAACTAAGTGGCTCTAGTTGAGAAAATGCCATAGTTTTCTATTTTCCCAAATATTTTCTTCCACTATTGTCCTCTCTCTCCATAAAACACTTCTACTCTTTAAATGTCTTAAGTGTTTTATTGGATAAAAATCCACTGAACTTAAAAATCAAACCTTCTACTGAGTATCTAATCCAAGCAACAAGGGCTCCAACATGAGAAATGTCTCATTTCTCTTTTCTTTTCCTGTCTAGATGCTGTATTATGTAAAAGACATCCCAGCTACCCTGAAATTCTTCCATAGTCTCTTAGCTACCAATGCTAAGATTCTCATTATTCTTGTGTCAGGTAAGTTATTTTCATTCAGCCTGAATCTTAAAAATTTCAAGAGTTCATGTATGTATGGATTCATGTGTTTGAAGAAAGCTAATATATTTTGTCTTTGTTATGAAATCCTTCCCTTGGTTTCTGATAACAATCAATTAATTTTTACACTGTTGGGAAAGGCATTCACGACAGCTCTCAGTTTAGGGATACACTGGAATTAGACATCTATTTGAACCTTTCTCTCAGGGAAAAAGGTATTTGTCATTTTTTATAAATTATTTTTATACAACAGAGAAAATTCAAGTGATGGTTTTTAAATGAGGCTAAAAGCAGGAAATATTTATCTTTACCTACTTTATATGTCATTTGAGTATCCCTCTTCCTTCTGTGATGTTTATTAATAAAGGTTTAGATATTTAAGACGTCTTCCTACTTGTTTAATTTGCATTTCTAGAGCCACTAGCAACATTGTTGATTGTAGTTTTGTGGTGGTGTTCTATTTTCCAAAGGAGGTGTTTGATCATTTCATGTTGTTTCCAGGAATATAGCAGGTACCACACAAAGAGCATAAGTAAACATCGTTAGGAAATGAAACCAGTGTTGTTGAGGTCATTCATTCATTACAGTACTTCTTCCATTCACTGGTCTTTGTGGATTATCCACTCAGTGCTAAATGGGTTGATTCTAAATACACAATAGTTCCTATTTTCCTAAGTCATAGGACTCCAAATTCAAAAACTATATGTCACAAAATCAACTTATTCTTAAATATAAGGAATAGTGGTAACAATGACCAACACAGTTACTGCTTATAACTCTGGGATTGAAGTTATGTGAGAGTTTGGCCATAGAGAGCTCCTGTACACAACTCACTCCCCAAAGGAACATTCTGATATACTATTTTTACCTTTAGTTGGTTAAAAGTACTCATGTATCTAGGAAAGTTCTGATTTCCCATTTGGAAGAAATTATGTAAACGGGATCCTTCCTCCTAACCCCTCTCTAAAGTAGGACATTTGGCTAAAGTACTTTGTACTGCATCTATAAATACAAAAGGAAACTTAGTTATCAACACAGTGGAAAGTATGTTCTTGACTATCTGCATCAAAAAACCAGAAAAAAATATCACAGACAGAAATAGCAATTCATCCAGAAGTAATATAGTTTGATTTTAGAATATATTTCGTGTTAATAGCATATCCTCTCTTCTATTTATATTTGGTTTATTCTAAAATAGTTTTAGAAGTTAAGGCAGTGTTCTATGAGTATATATTTGCCAATTAGAAAAAGCCAACCCAAGGTTCATCAAGTGGCATGAATATTCTGCATATAACTGAGAATTGACCATGTGCCCTTATAGATGCAGCACTCTGCTGTATTTTGAATGAGTTAACATAATCCATGGTTTGTTGGCATCAAGAAATGTGAAAAACAGCCAGTAGCAGAAAGACAAGGGTTGTATGCTTTCTGTCATATGTGGAAGCTTAGAGAGAAAATAAGAAGCAAAAGGGCGTTAGATAATTGAGGAGCGAGACCAGTGGAATAATGGAATGGGAGAGGGGGAGAGAATAGGGGAGGGGAAAAAGGAGAACTGATAAAGGAAAGAATTCAAATAATGCTGTGCCATATATGAAGGTATTACTACCATTCTCACTAATATGTATGGGAAGGAGTAGGGAGCAGGGTGCGATCTGAAGGGAAACAGACCAAGTGCTGTGTGCACATTTATATCACTCTGAACATCACAGTGATGTATAATTGCAATGCACCAATAAAAGTATTCAACAGAAAAAGAAAAAGATATGTGCAAACCAAGATAGACCTAGTGAAAGATACAATGACACATGGGTCAAGAATGCTAGGGCACTTCCTACTTAGGTGAATTTGATCTCTGACCCTTAGTTAATTCAAGGGCTACTTATGGCTAATCAAACCTACATTATATTACATCTATATGTGCAGTTCATATATCCTATGTAAATATGCACTCATGAGGAAAAATCAAAAGAAAAGAGAGTAAAGTCTCAAAAATAAGTTAGCTTCTGTTGAAAAGTATGTGTTTGTTTATTTACTTGTTTATGTATTTAGTTAGTTAGTTAGTGCAATGTTTGGGATCAAACACAGGGCCTGGCATATGTTTGAGGCAAAAATTAATCGATACAGTTTGGATGGTAGCAATGTTTTATTTACTTTCTCCTTATGCAATTCACATTTTTTCATTACCATTAACAGCATAGGAGACACCTGTCTTAAAGAGGCAAACATTGTTAGTAGGTACTGTTCCTAGATATAAGAATGGAACAAGTGACCGTTGTGAGACTGTTGCACTGGGACTCTACATACCTCTTTCTTTTACCATAGTCACTTCTTAGAAGAGGTTTCCCCTGCTATGGAAGAACCATTATGTCCACTTCTTCTTAAAAGAAGAACCACTGGGGCAAAGGAGAAAATGCATTTAGACTTTTTTTTATTTTGAATGTTCCATTTCTGTCTCTCCGAAGGCTAAAAACATCTTAGCAGTTTTGCTTATATTTATCAGAAGTGCTCAGAAAATAATTTAATCAAATGTAAGTTAAGTTAAAAGAAACACCCTTACCAACATAAGTTTACAGTTAAAGAAAATATTCTATCTAAAAAGGGAAGCAGAACTGTTAAATGTGTTGATCCTTGCCATCGACCCAGTGTAACTGGTGTGTCTCCAGGTTCTCCAGTCCTGTGGGCTCAGTTAACTCTTACAGATTCATAGAACATGACTGAAGTTTTCATCCCAGGGAATTTGGGTAGTCTCTCCCCTCCTCCTCACTCCTTACTCATGAGGATTCCTGGGGTCATGCCTGTGTATTCTTGAAGGGTACCAGTCACTGTTTCCTCCAAATTTCTGCTCCCTCTTTGACTTTTGATTCCTTCTCTCCAAGCCTTCCATGTGCTGGTGGTCTCACTCCACCTTGCTCCCAGCAGGTACATAGGTAGCTCCACCTCTTTCGTGCTCCAGAGCATTATTCCTTGAGACCTGTGGGGAGGAAGAAGAGCAGAGGACAGAATCCAGCATTGAAGTCCCACAGCCAGTCTCTCTCTGGCCTTTCTCTTGCTCTCTCTGGGCCCACCTCCCTTGGACCTATTCTCACAGTCTTTCAGATCCCCCTCGTATCTTTTTATCTCAGTGCTAAGATGTCAACTCCTCACTTTCCTGTTCTAACCCCCTTCCTTGTTATATGGAACATTTTAACTCCTTTGGGCTCTACCTCTATTGCCTAGATAAACCTGGGCATCCATGAGCCTGTTTTAACAACAACACGATTCTTAAGATTGCCTTCCATTGCCCTCTCAGTGTATGGAAGCAGCTGTAGTTTCTGTTTTAAAAATAGCAAAGATTAATTAGTTATATCAATACATCCAATACAAATATATGGGCCATCTTTTAGAAAAAATAGGTCAACATTGGAAACAAAATTAATCACAAAAATTTTCTAATCAGATATTTTTATTTATGTATTAGTGATCAGGTACTGGAATAATCCATGTTGTTTCTAATGTGTGTGTGTGTGTGTGTGTGTGTGTGTGTGCACGTGTGTGTGTGCAAGTGTATGTGTGTGTGTGTGTGTTACTTGGGATTGATCCCAGGGACATTCTACTCTGAGCTACACCTCCAGCCCTATTTTATTTTTATTTTGGAACAGGGTCTCACTAAATTGTTGAGGGCTTCACTAAGTTGCTGAGGCTGATCTTGAACCTGTGCTCCTCCTGTCTAAGCCTCCCAACTACTGTGATTATAGGCATGCACCACCACACCTGGTTTATTTTTAGTCATTTTATGATAAAACTTCAAATCCCTGTCTGCTAGACTAGTCTGTGGATAGAAAACAAGTTTAAGAAACTTTCCCAGGCTGAGACGCCCCATCTACCTCCCACTTCATCTGTATTTAGGAACCATTGCCCTGCCTGCCTTTGCAGCCCAAATCGTAATTCTTAAAACCTCGTTCACCATCCACTTGCCAAATTAAAACATATAATCTGACCAGGGGTATACCTCAGTGCTAGAATGCATACTTAGCAGACACAAGGCCCTGGGTTTAATCCCCAACACCAAAAACAAAAACTCAAGAAAACAAAACAACAGCAACTAAACAAACAGTAAAGTATATCTTCAACCTGAATATTGGAACTCCTAAACAGAAATGGCTCATATGGGGCTCCATTTTTATCAAAATTCTCATGGTCATGTTCTAAATGGAATTTGCTTCAACAAATGAGAAAAATGTTTCTGTATATATTTCCTTTATTTCAAGGAAATAATTTGACCTCTATCTGATCTACAATGCAGAAACCAGCACTCATTGTAGGCAGATTCAGAACAACCTAAATTAAATTACAACTAAATATTAAATTAAAATGTAAGTGCACTCATCTAGCCATGACCTTGTCCAGGTAGATCAATGGTGTGTCTGGAGCAACATCTTGCTCTAAAGGCTATGTAGCCCAGGTGGTTGGATGCTCAACTCAGTCAGGTACCCGCCTATTACCAAATGGATGGGCTATTTCATTGAATATAATGAATTACTGTTTGAGCATCATATGGACACTCATGTTTGAAATGCATTAGGTTATAAGATAATTAAATATGGAGACAGTTTTTAGATTTAATTGTGCAGAGCATCTAGTTTGGCTAAGATGACATGTGTGATTAGCCACATTCAAAACACAGCTGTACTCTCAGTTCCATGTTTGTATCATAAGATAGTGTGGATTTGGTACCTTGAGCTTACTGAGCATCTACTGTCAGTCATTGGTAGGCTCTGAGGCATGCAGAGATGACATAACTTTTCCTCTGCCTCTGAAAGGGTTCGAACTAAAGAAGGATCCAGACATGGCAACACTTTCAGCAATGTGCTCAGTTATATATAGGGAGTTCAGGAGAGTTTCTTGAGAGCACACTCTTTTCCTCGCTATCTATTCCCAGATGTTTTTAAAGCCTTTGGCACATAGAAGATATTCAAAATGTGTTTGAATTTCACTGAGAAGTTGTTTATTTCTACCTTGTGATATAAGAACTATAATTAGCTCTGAACCACCCATCCAAAATAGGAAATACATTTTCTTTAAATTGGTTACATATAGACAACAAATCAGGGAACATAGAAAGTTCTGTATATTTGCAGATGGGTTTAATAAGTAGGAAAAAAAGCTCAATTACACACACACACACACACACACACACACACACACACACACATACACACACACACACGCTAAATATTGAAATAGCCAGACAAAAACAACTAAGGATAAATAAGTAAAACTAATTGGGAAAAGAATGAGAAATTGAAATCAGAATTCAATGACAACATTGAGGGAAAAGAACCTTTCCTTTGAGTTCTGAAGCACCTATGATAGAACCAGCCCCAGCTCAGTAAATATTCACTCAGAGATAACTAGAAGTTTCTGATTATGAATATATAAGAAATTTGATTTGGGGGTTGAAAAAAGAGAGAAATAAGAACAAAAAAAGTTAGCTTTTGTTTTAAATGAGGAGTCCCCCACACTAAAATGATGGCTGTGGCACATATTTCTGCCAATGTTGGAGCCAGGCATTAGTTGAGAAAGTTGCTAAATAAAAGGCAGCCTGTCTAGTCAAGGAGATGAGACAGAAGGAGTCCACACAGTTTTCTGTTTTCTCCTACCTAAGGAAGTAGGCAAGTCATGGTCTGTTATTTTTAATACAGTGGGGGAAAAAAAAGAATCTGGTGTATATCATGTTGAAAGCAAAAGTAACACCATATGTTGTGCCTACCGAGAGCCATTATGATAACGCATCAGTCAGAAAGTGTAGAATTGCTCAGCTCAGAAATGGCACCGAGTCACAGCACTGACACCAGCAAATTTCCTGCAATTATTGTTTGGTTATTTTTTCTCTACCAGGTTAAAAATAATAATGATGATGATAGCAGAGCCCCTCTTTGGGGAAGACACCCCACTGTCTTTGGTATGAAAGATTTTAAAATACATATTCATGACCCTTAATTTTTCTTTGTTCATGCAACAGAGATTTGATTTTTCCTGCCTCATTCCAATTCCACTTTTTCCTAGAGCATATACACTATTTATCTCCCTATCTTTGAAATATTAGTAGAACGTCAATTATCTAGCATATTTTTTACTTATAATTTCCTGTTTTGGATAATTTCTTGGGTTGAGTTAAATCTGGGAACTATAGCTTAATCCACATGATACATCTCTTAGCGTGTATGCTGGGTTGAATTTTCAATTACATTAAAAAGATATTAACTCATCTTCTAAAGTTGGGGACTAAATTTGTGGCAATCAACCTAGTTAATGGTAGTCTAAGATAGTGTTTTGTAAGTGGCATAGGAACATAAGGAGCTACCCCTTCAGTCTGAGGAGATCATCATTTAGTGCCATTTTTCCTTCCAATTAAATGCTTTACTTCTGAAGTCTCCCTTCTGAACTCCAGACTAACACACCTACCTTCTGCATATCACCACCTGAATGTCCAATAGGTACCTCAAACTGACATTTCCCAAACCAGATGGTTGTTGATATATTTAAAACGATTCCTCTCATTTGTCCGATTTCTAATAATGGTAATTCTGTTTCCAGGTACGTAGGCAAAAATCATGGGGCTTTTCACCTACTCTTTTCATTTGCTCACATCCTATATCCAAGTTGTTGCCAAATCCCATTGGATCTAGGAGGAACATGTATATTCCAATTCCACTTTTTCCTAGAGCATATACACTATTTATCCCCCCATCTTCTGAAATATTAGTGTATATTAGCTCACTGGCTAGGTAAGTTACCATCACACACCACCCAGATTCTCACAGTAGCCTTCCTACTTTTCTTCATGCTTCTTCTCTTATTCCCCAAGAGTCTGTTTTTAACTGAATGGCCAGAATGGATTTACTGAATTGTAAAAATGAAGCCACCTTAATGTCATGCCATCCAATATGAAAGCCACATTTGACTATTGAAGTTGAAATTAAAGTTGATTAACGTGAAATGAAGCCTAAAATGAAATAGTTCCGCAGTCACACTAGCCAAGTTTCAAGTGCTCCACAGCCACAAGTCTTAAGTGGCTACCATATTGGACGACATAGATAACGAACATGTCCATTAGTGGTTTCCAAAGTGGCCTCATGTGATCTGGTACCTCATTTAGACGCCCTGCTTCCTATCTGACCTCATTTCTTTCTACTCTTCCCTTTTCTCTACTCCAGTCATACTGGCTTCCAGGTTAGTTCTGTTTGTTTGTTTGTTTGTTTGTTTGTTTGTTTGTTTGTTTGTTTGTTTTGGTATTAGGGATTGAATCCAGGGACAGTCTACCTCTGAGCTACACCTCCAGCACTTTTTATTTTTTATTTTGAAACAGGATCTTGCTAAATTGGTGATGCTGGCCTTAAACCTGTGATCCTCCTGCCTCAGCCTCTCAAGTACTGGGATTAGCACCTGGTTAGTTCTTAAACATGCCAAGCATGCCCCTGCTTCAGGTCCTTTGAAGTTGCTCTTCTCTATACCTGGAGTAATCTTCCCTCTGATTCCTACATGGCTTACTATCAGGTCTCTACTCAAATGTCACTTTATTAAAGAAACCCTCTGTGACTTCCCTAGATTAAACAGCAATGCTTCAAACCCTTTGCCCTCTCTATCCCTTACTCTGATTAGCTTTTCACTTAGTGCTTATCATCATCTGATATATGATATTTGTATTTATTTACTCCCCCCTTCCTCTGTGCTCCTTGATCGAACTCCACAAAAGATGAAAATATTATTTTGTTCACTACTCAATTCCAAACATATAGTGTACTGGCTGGC
This sequence comes from Glis glis, assembly GCA_004027185.1. Taxonomy (NCBI): domain Eukaryota; kingdom Metazoa; phylum Chordata; class Mammalia; order Rodentia; family Gliridae; genus Glis; species Glis glis. Next base: position 8,274 of record PVJS01013493.1, on the reverse strand, counting down.
AGAAGGTAAATGAAAGAAAGAATTAATGAAAGCATGAACTTTGTTCTGTTGCACAGGAGCCAGTGGCTGGGACAAGCTGTGGAAAAAGTACGGGTCCCGCCTCCCCCGGGATGACCTCTGCCAGTATATCACATCATCTGATCTCACTCAGATTCTAGACAACCTGGGGATTAAGTATGAGTGCTACGACCTTCTGTCCACCATGGACATAACTGACTGTTTTATTGATGGTAATGAAAACGGAGACCTGCTTTGGGATTTTTTGACAGAAACCTGCAACTTTAACACAACAGCACCACTGGAACTCAAAGTGGAAATTATGAAAGATCTACAGGAGCCTGAGTTTAGTGTTAAGAAAGAAGGGAAGGTTCTTTTTAATAATAGTCTGAGTTTCATGGTCGTTGAGGCATAACTATCAATCATGACAGTGTATTCAAAAATTATATTTTGAACAATTATTGATCATGTATTTCTATATTAAAATTATAAATAATCCCATAATATAGATAGAGCATTATCTCTTATTGATAAAATCTTGAACATTCGAAGACAATCTTGGACTTCCATGCAGAATCATGTGGGATACTTCTGATGTTATTCTGTCTGTGAGAAAGTACATGCAAGCTGATTGCTACATATACTAGAAACACGCGAGAACTGAGTTTAACTGGCTTATTGATAATACAGTCCTTTCAATTTTCTTGGAATTTTCTAGAATACTCATAAAATGCATATCATAGATTCTTTAAATGTTAGTTAAGTCAATACTTACTGATACTTCAATCAGTAAGAAAATAGATTTTTCTTGTCATGTGAAGAAGTATTTGTCTTTGTACATTCTATTGTTATTTCTATCTTATTTTTATTGATTATTAAAAGTAAGTACTTTAGACTACTACAAAATTAACTTTGTCATGTATTATTTCTTTCCAATTTGTTTTCTCATGTTAATATATATAATAATGTTTTTTTCTTTTTGATATAACTTTTCTATTTTATTTAGCTTTTTTAAAAACATTTCTGCATTTTTGACATTTTTGGGGTGTACTGGGGATTGAACCCAGGGACATTCTACATCTAAGCTATACCCCCCAGCCATATTTTTAAAAAACAAAATTATTTTGAAACAGGGTCTATGTTGATGAGGCTGGCCTCAAACCTGTGATCCTACCATTTCACAAGTGCTGGGATTATAGGCATGTGCCACTGCACCTGGCGTTAGCACATTTTTAAAGGCCTTCTAAAACCAAAATTTTAAAACACTAATATTTTATAGTAATAATTTTATAGTTTCATTTTTATAAAATGCAAATTTTCATGTTTGAAATTTATGTTTGAGTGAGATTGAGAATAAACTGTTCCCTCTCCCCCATAAACAAAATTTATTGAAACACAAAAACAACAAAGAACTCAATTAATTTAAAGTGCATCTTTTACCATTTACTAAATTTCTATAAAACCTTGAATTTATTTTGATATTTTGTAGTCCTTTCTTCCTCTAATACTTCTTCTGAGGCTAAGGGTCATCTTTGGACAGTAGGATTTCAAGGGATTTTTAAAAACTTATTTCACGTTCCCAATTTTATTTTTAATAATAAACCCTTGCCATTCTTATAAAAGCAATGCATTTCTTTAGATAAGTAAATAAGGAACTTAATAATGGATAAACAATATTTTAAAATCAGTAAACAATTACTTCTCCTTGTCAGAAACAGAATAAAAGTAAGGTCCTACTAAGGAGCTCCTGGACTCTCGCCATCTCAGCGAGGAAGCCTTTAGCCCAGGATCATGTCCAGGCTTTGCTGTTATAGCCTTACCTCTTAATGCTGCAGTATAGTCACTTTAGAGAGTTGATATCCCTCCCCAAGCCCCCAGTTCATCCCCAGGAACTATACTGGCATAGGTACAGCCTATTGAAACTAACAAGTTACCAGGCTTTGTTGTTCATAATAAGTGAAACTGATTTGCATTGATCTCTTTTTCTGGACAACTTCATCAATTTTTTTAATTATAAATTCCAACAAATAAAATGACAGTTATCTAGTTAGAATCCTGAATGTGAACGTTGAACCATTAATCACCTTGATATGAACTAGGGACAGGGGATATCTGAGGCACACATGACTGACGGATATGGGGTCATGTGATCTTGAACAGCTTCACCAGAAGGACACAAGTCAAGACTATAGACAGCAAATTATGCTCTCCTATAAAAAGCACATATGCAAAAAGAAACCAAAAATATGCTATTTAAAGGTAGAAAAGAATAGCAGTCCATGGATTGGTATTTGTAAATATGGCAATTTTTTTCATCTCTATAAGGCCTTTTCTATAAAAAAAAAGGATAAACAAATTCTTACCCATTTCAGTTTGACATAATAGGAACACACAGGCCTTCTTTAAGAGAAAAATCTGCTAGGCACAGTGGGAGCATGCCTATAATCCTAGCATTTGAGAGGCTGAGACAGGAGGATCTCAGGTTTGAGGCCAGCACACGGTAACTTAGCAAGACCCTGTTTCAAAATTAAAAAGTCTGGGGGTGTAGCTCAGGGGTAGAATTTCCTAGCTTCAATCCCCAGTACTATAAATAAATTAATTAATAAACAAACACAGAGAGAGAGCCCTGTAAATATCTACCACTTATTTGTTGAACGCTATGTATGTGAAGGTATGGAACTACTGGCTTCTTCCTGCACTGCGTGATGTTACAAAGAGTTTGAGGTATTCATACTGACTTTTCAAGTTTGTTCTTGTGGTTCAGGAAAATAAATAAATAAAATAGAGCTGGGCATGGTGGTGAACGCTTATAATCCCAGTTCTTGGGAGGCTGAGACAGGAGGATCTGGGTTCGCGGCCAGCCTCAGGAACTTCGTGAGGCCCTCTGCAACTTAGTGAGACCCTGTTTCAAAAAAAGAATAAAAAAATATGGCTGGGGGTGTAGCTTGGAGTTAGAATGTCCCTGGGTTCAATCCCCAGTACTGCAAAAAAAAAAAAACCAGCATGAATTTAGAATGCTGTTTCCTACCTCATTATGCATCTCTTAGTGTTTAACATGGTGCTTTGCATGTGGTACATGTTAAGAAAAAGGTCATGCATGAATTCTTTCCTTCTCCAGCATTCACCTGATGCCCTTTGTGTTTATATTATTATTGTAAGCATAGCTCAAGAAACCCAGCAAAGGCCTGGGAGTGTAGCTCGGAGGTGGAGTGCTTGCACAGCATGCGCTAGGCCCTAGGTCCACTCCCCAATACTGCAATAACAAACAAACAAACAAATTCAACAAAATTATGTTTTGCCCTTGGCATTAGCATAAGCTTTGACTCATTTAGGATATTTCTCACACTTTTTGCATTCGTGGACAAGGAGTTGTCTATCTTGCCTTCCAAATGCCCTAGTTAGAGTAAATACACAATCTCATTTGATTCTTAAGATTAGCTGTTAATTATCCTATTTTACAGGTGAGGAAACACGAGATACAAGTTATATAACAGTTGAGTTCTCAAAGCAAGTTGGTGACAGAAAGATAAGTTAGACTCGAGGTCTTCTGACTCCACAGTTTGCATCTCTATATTAGGCAAATTGAATTTATGATCTTCTTTCATCTTAGATGTAGAGTAAGACTTCATAGAAATAAATCACCCTTGCCACCTCTAAAGTCCATCTGTAATGAAAGGGATCTGATTACAGATGGGAAGAAGCAGCAATCAGATGAACCAAGAGTGGAATGAAAAGAAAAAATCATTTCTTTGAATGGTGACAAAGCACTCTTTCTAAACACCACACTTTACTAATGAGCTTGTATTAAGCTAGCCACAAACACTTGGGTTCTCCGATCAAGTTGCCTTGACTCTTGCCTGCATTTTCCTGACTCTATTCCTACCAGGTCCCAGGCATCACCAATTTCAGGTTTAAATTATCTGTCACCCATATTCTAGCTCCCCTATGATTCATACACTGTGCCATGTACACCCATAGTATACGATCAACTAATGCAAGGGAGTTAAAGCTACGGATCATGTAATCCATTTCTCAACGTGATATACACCATGCGAAGGCAACTGCAGTGAAAGGGGGGTTGATTTATGAGGCTCCCTGGGCAACGACAGTCACAATTTCCAAATGTGCCAAAAATTCATTAGCGCTCCATGTCAGATTGCTGTAATCTCTGTAGCAATGGATTAATAAATACAGCGATGCACTGTTCTGTAGGCTGCGATGACACACTGTGGATATTCTGTATAAGCAGTGTCTTCCCACAATCATATTCTTCTCTTGAAGAATTACCTGCATCTCCTGATTCATCTTAATGATACTTGAAGGACTTTGCAAACAACCTGCCTTGGGTAGAAAATGTTGAAATAAATCAGAGGGACCATCAACTGTGGTCCAAGCTTGGTGCACTCTCCAAAGACATTCGATACAGAAGACGCAGGAGTATGTCAGTGCCTCTATTTATGTCCTACAGCTAACTAATTTCATGCTAATTTCATTTCTATACTGTGGTTCCTTTTCTACACGTGTTGATGTATGGGTTTCATGAGTTAATTCTCTAGTTTTCAATGCCAGCACACTGGACATAAATCCCAGGGTTTTGTAGAAGAGGTGGTTGTTCTGTGCTACTTATTATTGGCACAAGCACATTGCAGCCTTAGCTTATTTATCAAGATATTGCCACTGTTCTGCACCCACAATAGCTTTAATGGGAGGTGCCTTACAGTCCTTGTGATTGTTTATTATTATTTTTATTTGCTTTCTTTCATTCTTCCAGGACTGATTGGGGGGAGAGTTTAGGCTTCTTCCTCGTTGTTTAAAAGTTACCAGAAAATAAGATGAGGAAAATACCCAGGGTGTACCACCTCACAGGATGGATGTGTCTGGGCAAGCTTGACTGTTCATGGGTTCCCCATCTGTGTGTTCTAGGGATAGAGGAGCACAAACTGGCCCTTCTGTGTGGCTGCTTCCCTCTGTTTACCTTGGCCTCTCTACTTTATAGATTTCCTGCTTGAAAAAGAGTTAATCATGGAGGACAATTCTTTGCTAAATAAAAGTGACCATAGAGAATTTTAAGGACTCCATGTTAATAATAGTTAGCATCTACTGAGGGCCTATTAGATGTCAGGCATTGCTATAAGTATTTATATGCATTATGTAATCGAAACCTTGTACAAGTTTATGAGTGAGTTAGCTACTATTTTTATTCCAATTTTACAAAGCAGGAAACTGAGGTTTGCTTCTCTCATGTTCTATACTATCTTGCATCTGGTTCAGCCAGAGTTCCAACCCACATGAATTAAACCCAAAGACCATGTTCATACCTATGGCATCTTGTAGATTTTAATGTAGACCACTGGTGTGTGTGTGTGTGTGTGTGTGTGTGTGTTGGGGACTGAACCCAGGAGCATTATACCTCCAAACTACACCTCCAGACCTTCTTATTTTTTATTTTGAAGCCGAGTCTCATGAGGTTGCTAAGAGTCTTGCTACATTGCTGAGGCTGTCTTTGAACCTGCAATTGTTTTGTATCAGCCTTCCAAGTAATGGGATAACAGGTATGCACCACCATGCTTGGATTTCTGTAGACTCCTGTTGATTCTCTGTCCCATTCTTTCCTCTTCAAGCTTCATCCTGGGAGTATCTCCTAGATTCCGAATTTTTATCCTGTTTCCTAGGGACCGATCTCTGCTGGGGACTCTGACAGGAAGATAGCACCTGTTTGAATTCATCACTTTTGACTCAACAGTGTAGCATATGCAAAAAGCAGCCCCTGGCCTCTTAAGCAGGGGAGGACAATCCCAGTGAATTTTGATCTATTATTTTGATCTTGTAAAAACATTTTCAGTTATTGAGTATCCATAACAAGAGACTTTATCATAACTAATGTTAAGGCCTGTGTAGCTCTAACCCTCCAGAGGTTTGAGGCACTGTGGAAGTCTGCTGCTGCTCCTACTAACCACCTCAATGACATTCTATGGTAATATAATGTCTAATTTCCTTCTTTTCTTCCTTTCTTCCTCTCTCTTTCTCTCTCTCTCTCTCTCTCTCTCTCTCTCTCTCTCTCTCTCGTGGTGCTGGGATCGAACCTAGAGCCTTTCACATGCTAGGCAAGCACTTTACCACTGAGCCACATCCCCAGCCCTATAATGTCTAATTTTAAACTAGGGGCAAGGCTGCCCAGATCAAGACTGCATCTCTCATACTCCCTTGAAGTTAGATACACTCATATGACTAGATGCTAGCCAATAGGATGCAAGAAGCAGCAGCATGATTTCTAGGACGTGTTGACAATGAAAGAAATATATTCTCATCTTCTGCTCTTGTCCTCTGGATGGCTGGAATGTGGATGTGGTAGTGAGCTAGCTACCTCAGACCACACAGACAAGGGCAGCAACAGCCTAGGGAATGTGGGCCGATAAGATAGAAGAAGCTACATCCCTGGACCTGATGGACATGGTTGCCACATTCTGGGTGGACTGCCTATCCCCTGACATGAGAGAGAAATGGCATTCTTCCTGGGATGTGCAATGTTAGCTTGGCTATGGTACTAGCAACTAAAGTCATGCTCTGACTACCACAGCTAGGTTAATCTGACCCAAGTCTTCCCCATCTTTTTCAGAATACTTTTTTCTAATATATAAAGAAGGCCCAAAGAACATTTTGAAAATGATAGAAATATTTTGGAAAATGTGAGATAGTTTGCATCAGGGCTAGGATGACTATTTTTTTGAGGAAAATGATTGGTTTTTCAAATGCGATCAAAATATCAAGATGAGAAGTATACCCATTTTGTCAATCATTTTGTCTCAGACTCAGACTAAACCATCTGTTGGGTGGATGTTTGACATCGTGGACATTAGTAGATGAACACTAGCAGATTCTATAAATGGCACCCAAGTACTATTTTTTGAAATTTCAGTAGGCTGAAGAATCACGTGGGAGTCTTTTTAGATATACAAATGCCATGTTCCCATCCAAAATCTGAACATATATAATCCCAAGAATATGTCTTTATGAATAGACCAGGTGATTCTCTGGTTTACCAGAGCCTCCACACCTACTAGATATGGAGGCTTGTAAGGAATATTGTAGTAATAATAGAAGTAATAATTATGTAAACATTAAACCATTTACTCACCTGTGTAGACTAGTATTTCTTTAAATGGTACTACTACTACTACTACTACTACTACTGCAACTATTACTACTACTATTAATATTATCTAAAATGAATTGGGCATTATTGTGTGCCAACCACCATAGAAAATTCTTCTTATTTTATTTAATTTTCACAGTAAAAAGCCGATTTTGATTAATTATTCCCATTTTGTCAGATAAACACTCAGGTCTGACAAGTTTCTGTTGATTTTATTAGATAAAGATGCTGAGGTTTGTTAAGTTTAGATTGACTTGCACACAGTATAAACTAAGCAGTTCTTCAGGAATTGTCTCTCTCCGAAATCCAAGTGCTTGATTGATTGACTCTTGGGTGCCAAGTCCTCTGATTCTTAGAACCATCATCACTCAGAAAAAAACCAGGGTTCAAAGTCTGTTCAAGTCAAGACAGCAGTGAGCGCATGGGTGGTCATCATGCCTGTAGCTGCCATTTGCAAGATAATATGTAACACAGGTGAAAAAACTAGGAATTCAGGAATTAGAAGAAAAGGAGGAGCACAAATATGTGGTTTTTGCTTTCAAGATTAAAGTCCAAAGGTTTTTTTTTTTTGGTTCTGGAGATTGAACCCAGGGGCATTTTACCTCCAAGCTATACTCCCCAGCCCCATTTTATTTTTTATTTTGAAATGGGATATTGATAAGTTTATGAGGGTCTCACTAAGTTGCCCAGGCTGGCCTTGAACCTGCAATGCTCCTGTGTCAGTCTCTCAAGTACTGGGATTACAAATGTGTGCTACAATATCTAGCCTTGAAGACCAAACATTTTATAAATCCTCTTACCTATTTCTCACACACGCCCCCCCACACACAAATTAACTTTACAGATGTAAAATTATTTTCAGTAGGTTTCCAAGATTGTGACTGCTCTATTTTCATATATATATATATATTTTTTTTTTTTTTCGGTACCGGGGATTGAACCCAGGGGGGTTCTACCTCCGCGCTATACCCCCGGCCCTATTTTTTTATGCTTTATTTTTGAAACCGGGTCTCACGAAGTTGCGGAGGGCCTCACTAGGTAGAGACAGAGAGAGAGAGACAGAGCGAGAGAGAGAGAGAGGAGAGAGGAGAGAGAGAGAGAGAGAGAGAGAGAGATCGCGCGCG
>PVJS01013492.1:0-41986 GCA_004027185.1 Glis glis | reverse complement strand
CCAGTACTGCAAAAAAAAAAAAAAAATACCGAGGTCATTAAGAGAGATTAATGCCTTTTTTTGTGCATGCTTTGGCTTTCAAGGAAATGAATTAGTTACCATAAGAGATGGTTGTTATAAAGTGAGGCTATCCCTCATGTTTCATCTCTTTTCTTTTGCATGCTCCTATTTCCTTATCTATACCATGCTTCTTGTACCTCTCAGCCTTTCAGAACCAGGAGGCAAACTTCTTTTCTTTATGAATTACCCAGGCTCATGTATTTTGTTTTAACATCAGAAAATGAATTAAGACAGTGTCTTTCTGAGATTTTGTACCATTCTGCAGTTTCAGGAATGTGGTTCAGGAATGTGAGTCATTGTCAATGAAGACTTTTGTGGAGATTTCCTTAGAGGGGACTATGTTTAGAGTAGAGGGTAGAATCAGAGGCTAAAGTGATTTTTTTCTTGATGTGTGTATGGCTGCACAGGTACCTGGGCTACCTGTGGCCTTGGGTTAATCTTGAGTTGTACCAAGATATTTAGCCCTTGCACTGGCACTCAGAACCCAAGGAGATGTTGGCTTTGAATTTTTTTTTTTTTTTTTTTGCGGTACTGGGGATTGAACCCAGGGGTGGTCTACCTCCGAGTTACACCCCCGGCCCTATTTTTTATACTTTATTTTGAAACTGGGTCTCACGAAGTTGTGGAGGGCCTTCACTAAGTAGAGAGAGAAAGAGAGAGAGAGAGAGAGACAGCTGAGGCTGGCCGCGAACCCGGATCCTTCGGTCTCCGCCTCCCAAAGTACTGGGATTACAAGCGTGCGCCACCACGCCCGGCTGTTTGTGTTTTTAATGATTGCCATTCTAGGTGAAATCTCAGGATAGTTTTGATTTGCATCTCTCTGATTGCTAATGATGTTAAACATTTTTTCATACATTTATTAGCCATTTGTATTTCTTCTTTTGTGAAGTGTCTATTTAATTCACTAGCCCATTTTTTATTAGGTTATTTGTTTTTTTTTTTTGGTGGTGAGTTTCTTGAGTTCTCTGTATATTCTAGATATTAGTCCTCTATCAGAGGATTAGCTGGTAAAAATCTTCTCCCATTCTGCTGGCTCTCTTTTGAGGTTCTTGACAGTTAGAAGCTCTTCAGTTTAATGCAATCCCACGTATTGATCCTCTTTTTAACTTCTTGTGCCTTTGGGGTCTTGTTGAGGAAGTTTTTGCCTGTGCCTATGTGTTGAAGAGTTAGACCTATGCCCTCTTCAAGTAGATGCAAGATCTCTAGTCTAATTTCCAGGTCTTTGATCCATCTTGAGTTGATTCTTGTGCTGGGTGAGAAAGTGGAGTTTATTTCCATTTTTCTGCATACAGATAGCCAGTTTTGCCAACATCATTTGTTGAAGAGGCTATCTTTTTTCCAGTGTAAGTTTTTGGCCCCTTTGTCAAAAAATCAATTGGCTGTAAGTGTGTGGATTTGTTTCTGAGTCTTCTATTCTGCTCCATTGATCTATGTGTTTGCTTTTGTGCCAATAACATGCTGTTTTTATTACTATGGCTCTGTAGTATAGTTTGAAGTCAGGTATTGTGCTGCATGGTTCTTATTACTGAGAATGATTTTGGCTATTCTGGGTTCTTGTTGTTCCAAATGAATTCTGATTTTTCTATATCTTGTGAAGAATGACCTTGGTATTTCAATGGGTATTGCATTGGATCTGTAGATCACTTTTGGAAGAATGACTATTTTGATGATATTTATTCTGCCTATCCAAGAACATGGGAGGTCCTTCTATCTTCTAAGATCTTCTTCAATTTCTTTTTTCAATGTTTTATAATTTTCCTTGTAGAGGTCTTTTACCTCCTTGGTTAAGTTTATTCCTAAGTATTTTATTGTTTTGGGGGCTATTGTGAGTGGAAATGTTTTCTGGATTTCTTTTTCAGTGGATTTATGGTTGGCATACAGAAAAGCTTCTGATTTTTTTTTTCAGTACCGGGGATTGAACCCAGGGGCATTCTACCTCCGGGCTACACCCCCAGCCCTATTTTTTATTCTTTATTTTGAAACAGGGTATCACTAAGTTGCGGAGGCCTCACTAAGTAGCTGAGGCTGGCCACGAACCCGGATCATCCAGTCTCAGCCTCCCAAGTACTGGGATTACAAGTGTGCTCTAACACACCCGGCTAGCTTCTGATTTTTTAAGATCGATTTTGTATCCAGACACTTTGCTAAATTTGTTGATCAGTTCTAAAAGCCTTTTCTTGAGAGTGCCTAAGTTCTAAAGGAGTTATTGGGGCCACTTATCATTGGCACACCTCTTCCCAAAGGTCTGGTCTTCTAGACTTAGGGCTTGGGCAGGCAGCTCCCTTTTTCTTCTCCTTAACTCAAGAGGAAGGTCACTAGCTGGGAATGGAAAACCACCTTCCTAACAGCAGTTCAGTGGGACCCATGCAAACGTAGGCAGGTATTGGTGGCAAAAGTTGTTTTGGCTATGTGACTGTAGTCATACAGGCAATTAGGAAAAAGATGGAGCCTCTAGACGGATATCAGGTTACTTTGTTCCAAGGATCCCATTTCCCTTTTGAGATTCGATTTAGAATGTATGTTTCACAGAACTAATTGAAAAATCATAGTGTTGACATTATGTATGGAGCCCAAAGGAAGAGACAGCTGGAACTATGGTAAATCCTTCAGAGTGATGCCAGGAGACAGACACTGCTCTCCAAAGAGTCATAGAGGTGGCCCAGGCAGTTAACAGCAGCCCCTGTGAGCCAGCCCCGAACCAAGGATGTTCAAAGGATGGCTCAGGAGTGAGATTTCAAACAGCAGCCCATGAGGTGGCTATTAGTTGTTGAGATTCAGAGAAAGCCATGGTGCTGGATATAATTTCCACAGGGTAGCGATATTATGCAAAATGGTACCTTTAAGAATTAACAAGTTTCTGGGCCTCTCGAGATAAATCAGTATAAAATTTTTTAAGTAAGTTGTCATGTCATAGATGGGGTAAATGATTACAATTAAATGAATTAATGCTGGAGATGGAAGAGAGATTTCTTCAGGCTGGGATGAGGAGGCACAAGGTTTACAAGCCATGACAGGTTATGATTTCTTGATTTCTGGGTTTTTTTCTAACCTGGGCCATAAAAGAGAAAGACATTAGTCAGGAAGATACCTGATTACAGAGGTGGAAACAACCAATGTACTCTTTGTGTGTGTGTGTGTGTGTGTGTGTGTGTGTGGTACTGGGGATTGAACCCAGGGACATTCCTCCTCTGAGCTACACCCCCAGCCTCTTTTTATTTTTTGTTTTGAAACAGGGTCTTGCTAGGTTGTTGAGGGTCTCACTAAGTCGCTAAGGCTGGTCTTGAACCTGAGATCCTCCTGTCTCAGCCTCCCAAGTACCAGGAGTACAGGTGTGCACAACCATGCCAGCTTTAATTTACTCTTATTGCCACAGGAAGCTTTGTCTAGAGATGACCTAGAGCACATTAGAAGTAGTTCTTCCTTGTCTAGCAGGAACAGGACAGGTGCAGTTCTGTGTGGAACAGTAGAAAGGCTGTCCCACCCTGTGGCTGCATCTCTCTGACTTGAAGTCAGCCCCAAGGCTCTGTCCAGGCAGGTGGTCACAGCCAGTGGTTGTGGGTTCAAGTAATAGACACCCTCATGTGAATCCTGGCCCCTGTGCTCGCTATGTGTGAGACCTAGGCAAATATTTTTGTCTGTATGTTTTATGGAGCATGATAAAAAATATAAAGTGACAGAAAATTGATATAAAGTGGAGAAAATTAAAGTACCTACCTCATATATATTTTTTCTAAAAAAAATAGTTTTAAATATTATTATAGAGTAGGTATGTACAAGCTACAGAATGCCACCTGTTTTAATTAATAAAGTCTTATTGGAACATAGCCATGTCCATTCATTTCACACAGTCTGTGGCTGCCTTCATGCTACCAGGGCAGAACCGACACTCTATCTCCAACAAGGCCTGAAATATTGATCACTGGCCCTTTACAAAAGGACATTTCCTAACCCGTATTAGAAGCTTCTGGAGGCAAGCATGAACACCTGGAGGAACAAGGCCACTAAACAAATGAGAAGGGGAATTTGCAACGTCATAAATTGTAGTAGGTAAGAAGACAGAAGGTATTTATGGGATGGTGGGGTTTGATTCACAACCTATTTTTGCCCACACTCATATCATATCAAGAGTGCAGCAGGAAGCTGGGCCCAGTGGTGCATGCTTGCAACCCCAGTACTTGAGAAGCTGAAACAAGAGGATTGCAGGTTCAAGGCCATCCTTGGCAATTTAGGGAGACCCTCAGAAATTTAGTGAGACCCTATTTCAAAATTTAAAAATAAAATAGGGCTGGGGGTGGGTGTCTTGAAGGTAGAATGCCTCTGGGTTCAATCCTCTGTAACACACACACACACACACCACACACCCCAAACCAAAAACCAAACAACCCCCCCAAAACTAAAACCAAAACCAAATGAAAATGTAGCATGGTTGTAGTTTTTCTGCTGCAGCATGTGTCTTACCCACAGAGTTATGCTACCCACCTGCCGGTACACCCAGACCAGGTCACCTCCCAGGCACAGCCTGCAGGTGTCCACTGCCTGCAGCCTTCCTGTTTGTCCAGGGCTTTCTCTCCATCCTGCTCTGATCATGGAGCACAGTTGTGTGTTGGGCTCTTCCTAATCAGGAGGGTAGGGAGGGAGATGTCAGAGCAGGGGAGATAGGACTACATTTTTGTTTAATGTGCTTGAGTTTACATGTTTCCATGAATTCTCTGGGCTGATGGTAGTCTGTAGTCTCATAAAAATCATTGAACTTTCTGACTGATCTTGGATTTGTGCTCACTCAGGGGTGTGATCAGAAAATGCTTTGAGCCTCAGTGGGCAGGACAGATTTTTGTGGTATAATTGGAAGGGTTCATATAAACCTGCTTGAACATCTTGTTCTGTGTAAGGGGCTGAAGCCTGAGGGCAATACCTGACAGTCTCAAGTGTCATCCTTAGGAGTCCTCAAGAAGGGGGCCTGGGTTTTGATGTATTTGTGTTCCCCTATTACTTGGGAAAGTAAACCTACTTGAAGGATTAGGGTCTTAGAATCATAGAATGACAGGACACAGTAGGGCCACAGAAGTCATTCAACCATCTCCTCTTTGTGATGTAAAAACAGAAGCCATAGCTGGGCATGGTGGTGCACATCTATCTGGGAGGCTGAGACAGGAGGAGCGCAGGTTTGAGACTAGCCTCAGCAACTTAGTGAGGCTCTCAGCAATTTGGTGAGATCCTGTTTCTAAATAAAATAAATGGGTCTGGGGCTGTAGCTTGGAGGCAAAATGTCCCTGGTTCAATACTCAGCAACACACACACACACACACACACACACACACACACACACACACACACACTTAGAGGCCCAGACATTAGACGAGACCTATTGAAAGCTGTATGACCAGTCACAGACCAGTGTTTTGGCTTCACAGAAGATGAGTTAGAGGGTCTGGCTCAATGGCACCCGCAGAGCTCTAGGATGCCTTGAAATTTTATGTAGGAGATTGTGAGTGGTTTTCTGCATTTTGAGAAGCCAAGTAGAAGCCATCCCTATATTTATCCATGTTGAGGTCAAATCTGTTAATTCAAACATCAGGTTTTATTATTGTGGTTAGAAATGTATTAACCAGCCGGGCGTGGTGGCGCACGCTTGTAATCCCAGTACTTTGGGAGGCGGAGACTGGAGGATCCGGGTTCGCGGCCAGCCTCAGCTCTCTCTCGCTCTCTCTCTCTCTCTCTCTTCCTGTCTCTCTCTCTCTCTCTCTCTCTCTACTGTTTCACTTAGCATTTCTACTTTCTGCTGCAGTTGGCTCAGGCACCTGCTGTGGAACCAGCATTCCTGAGCACGTACTAGGTGTCAGGTTCTGGTTGGGTCTTCACAGGTATATGTCATCAATCCTTACGGTAAACATATGGGGTCCGGGGTGTTTTTATTCCTATTTAAAGATGATGAGACCATGGCACAGAGACATTAAGAATCATGCCCATTATCAATACGAAGTTGGAACGTGGTTGAACTGTGCTTGCACTTGTGTAACCACAGAGGGCCAGGAATGGAATTCATGTCCTAGGGGGTCCAACAATATTATAAAAAGTCATATAGATTACATATACTTCCTCTTTCAATCTCTACAGGCCTGCACAGTATCTTGCTTCATCGAGTCTAAAATGCCAATTCTAAGACCCAATATTATTTTATAGCACACTAAAAAAGAAAAAGTGAGGTCGATTAAACTTTAACAGATGCTGAAACACCACGCATTATAAGGGCATCCTGATTCCAGAGATGTTAAATGTGAGAAGGGGGGAGTTCTTAAACCCCCCTTATTATAATTAAGGAAACTAAAGTTTAAACAATGGCTAACACCAGACACCAGTGGCAAAGTTAAGAGGTGAACTCTGTCTCTTGGCTCCAAGAACTGTGCTCATTCCATATTAGCAGTGCTTCCTCTCTCTGTACCTTGGATTTTTCAGAAGAGGCTCAACCATAAGAGGTTAGCATAAAGAAATAAAGATAAGTGTGAGTCCAAGCTAAAGCAATGTTTTACGCTAATGCACATACCCAAAGCCCAGGACTTACCAGCCCCTGGGGATGAAATCAGGGGGGAACATCCGGCTGAGCTCCTTCTCTGTGGGTAGCACTGTCCAGAATCATCAGGGATAATGGTAATTTATGTTTTCTTCCACACCTGCTCTCCTCCTTAGTCAACTGCTAACACAGCCTCCAGGGGAAGACAAGGGAGGGGTTGAAATGAGGGGAAGGAAGCAGCTCCTGTTCACCACAGCTCAGCTAAATTGCGTTTGCCCTCTTTTGCATAGAGCAATAAATTGTTATCGAAAATGTGGCATTGATTTTTAATTTTCTCCTTGTCACCGGGCAGTGTAATCATATAATTAAGCAAGTGCTAGAGATAGTCATTTATAGCAAATGGTCAAAATAATCACAGAGGTTAGGCTGCCCAGGGACCAGCACAGTTACATTCACCTCTCAAAAAGCCATGTGTGGACAGACAGCATCACCGGGCCTTGGTTGTCTGGGACCCAAAAGCAAAAGAACTCAGCATTCCAGTTTAGGAAGGGCATTGAGATTGTCCTTGAAGACAAGGAATTGTGTGGGCTCGGTGGTTTGGGAGGCCCTGAAATGGACAGGGTGGGGACAGAGGCCAGCAGCTCTCTGTGTGCCCTAGCACTTCCTTCTATCCAAGAGGCCACTGCTTTCTTGGTAAGTGTCTGCTCATGTTCCTTCCTCTGCCCAGAACGCCCTTCCAGCTTGCTAGACTCCTGTTCTTCCTTCAAGTGTGGCCCAGATGTTTTCTGTGTGTGTGTGTGGCGGGGGGGGGGGGGGACTTGGAAATGAACCCAGGGATGATCTACCTCTGAGCTACACCCCCATCCCCATTTTATTTTTATTTGGATCAGGGTCTCACTAAGTTCCCGAAGACATTACTAAGTTGTTGAGGCTGGCCTCGAAACTACGATCCTCCTGTCTCAGCCTCCCAAATACTGGGATTGCAGGCATGCATCACCACGCCCGGCTCTGCCCATATGTTTTCTTTTTCTTTGTGGAGGCTTCCCTGCCTTCTACTGCCAATCACCTCACCTGTGACCCAGAGGCCCCATCACTGCTACTAGTGTAACAAGCAACAAATACACATGGAAGCCACATGCCCCCTGCCTCTACCACCACTACCAGATGATAGTGGGCAGAAACAAGCAGAATTTTGTTAAGCTCCAGAAAGAGTTTTGTTTACCATCCCTCCTTGAACAGGGTAAGAGGCCTCCCTTTTACTTCCCTAGTATTGTGGCAGTTGCAAAGATCTACATCCCACTTCCTAGAATCTAAGGAAGAAAATGAGTAACTAATTCCGAGAGGTATTCTGACTGACATCAGAAAGCTCCTTTGCACACTGTCACTTCAAATTAGTTTAGCCATGGGATCCCGAAATTCTAGCTTGTGCATTACGCACTGCTTCTCCACAGAATAGTGTGTGTGTTACTGAGGATTAAACCCAGGGGCATTCCGAGCTATACCCCCAACCAATTTTTTATTTTTTATTTGGAAACAGGGTCTCGCTAAGTTGCTAAGAGACTTGCTAAGTTGCTGAGGCTGGCCTCAAACCTGTGATCCTCCTGTCTCAGCCTTCCAAGTACCGGAATTACAGGCGTGTGCCACCAAGCTCAGCTGGAATATTCGCTTAATAAAGATATAGCACTCTTGGGGAAGGTAGCTTGTGACTTATTGTATCACAAACCTCAATGTAAATTTGCATGCCTGGAGTCTTTCTTCTCCAAAAGGTGAAGCCCAGACAGCCCAAGAACACTTGTCACCTGAGCAGGGAGGGAATTGGTCAATGAAGAGGGAACCAGTAAGAAGCAGGTGCTAAATGACATGTTAAATAATAAGTACTTTTGGAACAGTTACTTGAGACCGGAATTATTCATTCTTCTACTACCGCCTTGTAAAATAGGTATTATCCGGAGTAGTATTTTCATTTCACAGATGACAAAGAAAGGTTAAGTAATTTGCCCAAAGTTTAAGTGGAGTTGCTAGAATTCAACCTTGGGCCTGTTGGCAGCAAAATCCATGTCTTTTTCCGATGCGAGGATTCGAAGTATGAAATTGTTGTCCCTCCTTGCCCTCCCTCCACGACCTTCCTGCTTGGCCCTCGGTTCTCTCCATCAAACCTGCTCAAAGAACAGGTCTAATTATGTGTCATTTACACTTTCGAGATGAGACCACAGACAGCTCAGAGAGAACATGCAAACCCATTAACTTAAAATCACATGAATTATGCTGAAATAGTCTTAAGTCTCTTTCAAAAGAGTTTCAAACACTGAAGGTGGGGGAGGTGTAAGGCCCGAGGTGTGTCTGTATGCATGTTTGGGGTGGAGGAAATAGAGGTAGAGGACAGAGAAGACTTCCAGAACATCAAAAATCACCTTTGCTTCAGCAGCCAATATAAGAACATCTGGATGATAAAGAAGATTTGGATCCTCAAAAGCAAAGGTAAAACAAAATGTCTAAGAGGCATCCAGTAATCCGATTCAATTTTCTTAACATAGGATTTTTTTTTTGGTACTGGGGATTGAACCCCAAGTACATTCAACCTCCAAGCCACTCCCTCAGCCCTTTTTATTTATTTATTTTATTTTTTGAAACAGGGTTTCTCTAAGTTTCTGAGGTTGATCTTGATCCTGCAATCCTCCTGTCTTGGCCTGTGCCACTGCACTGGGCAGTCTAGGACCTCCTTCTAATAAACATATAATCCCGCAGCCCTAAGGAAAAGAAACACAGGGCTAAGTATTACCACCAGCCAAGCAATTTTAGTAGAGCATGAATAATAGGTATACTTTAGTGTTCCAAATAGAAAGCATGGTCCCCTTTCAAATATTCCTGTCTAATCTCTCCCAGGTGGGGTTTGCCCTGCTTGTTCTAAAGCATGCATCTCCTCCTTCCTGCCTCTTTCCACACTTGCAAGCTCTTCAAGCAAGACATAGCTCGAGGCTCTGGGTGCTCCATCTGGGTTCATGTTTTGGGAGGGAGATTCCTTGCCAAACTTGGAGCAGGGTAGAAAAGACCCCAGATTCAGCTTGCTTTCCCTCGGTGTGTACTGTGCACAGGTGAGAGGGTGCCCTGCCCACTAATGTGGTATCTAGTCCCTCAAGGGCTGTCTGAACCAAGCATCTGAGAGATACAACAAAGACCTTGCCTGGGAACAGGTCACTGCCTCTTGCTTCAGTGCTTCAAAGTGAAGGAAGAATGCTATGGATATTGACCACACTTCTTTTATGAGCCAGACCCTTCACACAGGTCACCTTATTTCACCCACCAAACATTTCCATAGAACAACTATGTTTTCTCCATTTTATTGTCTCTGTTGTTCATCTTATCATTAGCCAAAATTATAATGCCAATTTACTAGTTTACATGTGCATAATTTGCTTCCCTCTATTCTTCCTCCAATACAGCTAAATTGAAATTGTCAAGAAAAAAATCAAAACAGAGTAGCAGTGTTGGTTTGAGCTATTTACAATTGAGCTGTGACGCCATTTCTAGTCAGATAGCAGCTGCATCCACCCACAGCTCCACAGCAGAACCTTTGAACTGAGCTGTAGACACCCCACCCACTTTCCAGGGAGTTGACCTTCAAAACCTCGTTAACTTCCTCTGACCTTATATACATTGGATCTGGTTCCCCCAAACTCCCCAGAGACTGAGATCACACCCAATCACTTTCTTACAAAACAGTTTAAATTTTTCCAGCATCAATCCTGATTCCTTACTAATGAGATAGAAATACCAACCACCTGTGGCTTACAGCTCTAAATACAGCTGCCATGTTATAAAACTTTGGAGCACATTTTCAAGATTGCTTAAATCTGTTTTTTGTAAATTGCAATCCTAATTATTCCCAAATAATTGTAATTTTTTTTGTTCTCAACTAGGTTGGCTTTCTTCTATGTCAGCAGAACTTAAGTTCCATGAGTCAGAGTCTGTGTTCTCTTTCTCGCTATATCTCCAGAAGCTAGAAAGATGCCATGTGCTTAATAAATATTTGTGAAATAAATAAATTTTACAGATAGAAAACTGAAATGCAAGCCAGGCACAATGGGTGGCACACACCTGTAACCCCAGTACTTGGGGGGCTGAGACAGGAGAATCACAGGTTTGAGGCCAGCCTGGGCAATTTAGTGAGACCCTATTTAAAAAAAATCTTTTTTAAGGGCTGGCAATATAGTTCAAGGTTAGAAGGCCCCTGGGCTTAACCCCAATAATGGAAAAGGAAGGAAGGAAGGAAGGAAGGAAGGAAGGAAGGAAGGAAGGAAGGAAGGAAGGAAGGAAGTGCAAATGATGAAAATAGATTTCTATGATGAAACTAGATCGTTCTTGCCCAATCCAACACTGGCTATCAGGAGCTTAACTCCTTTTTCCCAGGGCTTGCTGGATGGAAGTATCAATGCCTGCTGACAGTGAGATCAGGGATCAGAATGCCCTGAGTGGAAAACATCACCTCTCGTGCAAGTACACTTCAGCTCCATATATTGTGGAATATTGCCAGTCAGGAAGCACAATAATGGATGATTCTGAAGGCCTATACGTGAGACAGTTTGGCAACAGCAAATTAGACCAATGGTTCTCAAACAGTGGTCCCAAACTAACAGTATCAGCATCACCAGGGAACGTGTTAGCATTGCATTCTTGGCTTACATCCTGCTTCTACTGAATGAGGAACTCTGGGGTGGGGCCCAACCACATGTGTTTTAATCAGTCCTGCAGTGATTCTGATGATCACTAGAATTTGAGAACCACCTGTGTAGTAGACTGACGAAAGAAGAATAATGGCAAATGCTCTTGTTTTTCCTCCCATTGAGACTCCAGTAATAAAATTAAGGAAAAAGAAACTGAGAACCTCCTCTGACAAAGTACAAATTTCCCTCATTTATACAGCACACTGAGCCATGGTCCCAAGGCCCCAGTACGATAGAATACAGTCAATTCAAAGGATGCCTTTGATGACCCTGGATTTTAATTTCCCAGGCATGTTCTATAGGCCAGCTTCACCTAGAATAAGCTCAGAATCTCCCTGAAAAGAAAAAAGAAAGCTATTGCTTTTTTCCCTATCCCATCCCCTTGTTTTGAAATTATTTTCTTCCGTCCTAGCCTGCTGGCTTTAATTAGGAGGCATGCAGGCAGCCTGCAGACTGGAGACAGCAGGCGGTCTTAAAAAATCTGCTCAAGAAACAGCTTTGGATAATCAGAGGTCACCATGTCTCTGTGTCTGTGTTCTCCTTCTTCTTTCTGGCTTCTCCTTCCCCACTTGTTTATCTTACCATTTACCCCTCATTAGTTAGTAGGAAGCCACCAGCTCAGAGTCCTGTTGCTATGGGCTTAGGAGGGGGGTCCATCTTCACAAGAGGTTGAAGGCTGAGAGGAGGAAACTCAGAACAAATGAAATCATATCTCATGTGCACAATCAGCTATAATTAGGCCTTTTATAAATACCTATTATACAAATGCATTAGAATGACAAAATCGGGCATATTTGAATGTGTTCAGACTCTGGGCAACAGAGGGTAATTTTTTTTAACCCAGGAGTAATCTGCTGTATTAAAAAGAACATTAAATTTCACTTAGTATATTACTAAGTGAAAGAAGCCAATCTGAAAAGGCTACATACTTTTTAATTCCAACAATATAACATTCTGGGAAAGACAAAACTATGAAGACAAAAAAGTAGGAGTTACTGAGGGTTGAGAGGAAGAAGAACAGAAGGCAGGACACAGGAGATTTTTAAGGCAGTGAAAGCACTCCGTGTGACATGATAATGACAGGTTCATGTCATGAGCCATTTGTCAAAACCCACCCAATGCACAGCACTAAGAGTGAACACTAGGTGGACTATGGGCTTGGGGCGATAAGGACGTGTCAATGTAGGTACATCAGTTGTAACAGATGCACCACTCTGCTGCGAGATGCCCACAGTGTGGGTATGTGTGTGTGTGTTAGGTAGTTAGACAGGAAAAATAAAATAGGGCAGAGGAAAAAAAGGACAGGAAAGCCTTCCCAAAAGGAAAGACAGACCCTGCCCAGCTGCGGTCAGATTTCCAGCCTATTACATTGCAGCTTTAGCTTTCACACACAATACAATCCTGAGCAGCTACACTTAGCTGCAGCACGAAACCCAAAATGAATATACATAAAAAGGGGTGGATTTTCTAGGGATTTTTTAAAAAGTCCACCATGTGGCAGGGGCACTCTCTCTGGATCTCCCTCTCTTGCGTGCCCTGCACTTGGGCTCTCTCCTTGGGACCACTCCAGACCCTCCTGTGGAATTTACCAAATAAAGTTTCTCATGGCTACCTAATGGCCTCTGTCCAGATGAAATTTTTCCTTCAGTGGCCAAGAATCAAGGTTTTACTCACGGCCCTATAACATGTGGCCTATGGGAACCCTCAGTGTCTTGCACCTATAGCTGCTCTAACAAATGGAGTTTTTAATCTGATTTTAAGGGGAATTACACATGGAGATATGAACTTGAATCCTTATCATGTTCTTGGTTGCCGGCTATTTATGCAAACCTGGCCAAAGTACTTAGCTTCTCTTGGCCTCAGTGACACCATCTATAAGATGAGCATGAGAGAGCCAGGCATGGTGGCCCATGCCTGTAATCCCAGTACTTGGGAGGCTGAGAAAGGAGGATCGCAGGTTGGAAGCCAGCCTCAGCAACTTAGCAAGACCCTCAGCAACTCAGTGAGACCTGTTTCAAAATAAAAGACAATCAATCAATCAATCAATAAAAAATAAATAATTTTTTAAAGGGGGCTGGAGGTATAGCTCAGAGGTAGAATGCCCCTCATCTTCCAGATATAATACATATATATGTATACATGTATATATATGTGTATATATGTATATATTTCTATTATTATTTAAAAAAATTCAGACAGCTGTTCTGAAGCCTACAGGGCTACCCCAGGCTGTACCACCGATGTTACCAGTTTGAGACATAAGCTTTTTCATCTGCCATTGAAAAACATCTGTCCCACCAGTGTGCTAGAAGCCTAAGGATCAGTCATGACTTCTGGGAGTGACACATTTGGTTTTTAGAGCCAAAGGGTATTGTACTATAAATACCTAAGAGATAGATAATAACATCTTCCCATAGATTAATGAGTTGCATGATCTACTAAAAAGCAGAGAGTTCTAGGAGAACAGAATACAGACTAGATAAATTTGGCCAAGAGGATTGATAGAAAATCTGACAATTCCTAGAATTCTGAGGCATTGCCTGGAAAGGTAGATTTAGTTTGGAAGGTCAGAATGGGCAGTCAGAGTGGCGGGAAGCATCCAGGCAAAGGGTGCAGCTACAGCAGAGGACAAGTGGAAGCATGACGCGACTGGTCCAGGAATAAGTAGAAGGACAGTGTGGCTGGACTTGGGTGAGCAAGAAAGAGAGGGGATGATAGAAGGTGAGAGGGCTTAAGGACCCGCAGTATAGGACCTTATAGGCCACTGGAAGGACTTCAGTTTTACTCTTGAAATAGGGAGCTATTAACTGGGTGCAGTGACACAGACCTGTAATCCCAGTGCTTGGGAGGCTGAGATAAGAGGATCACAGGTTCAAGGCCAGCCTCAGCAACTTAGTGAGACCCTCTGAGATTTAGTGAGACCCTGCTTCAAAATAAAAAATAAGAAAGAGCCGGCGTGGTGGCGCATGTTTGTACTTGGGAAGCTAAGACTGGAGGATCCGGGTTCACGGCCAGCCTCAGCTACTTAGTGAGGCCCTCCGCAACTTCGTGAGACTCAGTTTCAAAATAAAGGATAAAAAATAGGGCCAGGGGTCTAGCTCCGAGGTAGAACGCCCCTGGGTTCAATCCCCAGTACCGCACAAAAAAAAAAAAAAGGACTGGGAGTGTAGCTCAGAGGTAGAATGCCCCTGGGTGCAATCCATAGTACCACAAAATAAATAAATAAATAAGTAATAAATAAATAAATATAAAAATAAATAAGGAGCAACTGCCAGATGGCAAGCTAAAGGAATGCCACCATCTGGATAATGTGGACAGATCGCCCCAGCTGCTGTGCTGAGAAGAGTCAGTCTTAGGGACTGAGGTAGAAGAAGCAGGAAAGCTTCTCAGAGGCCCCTGCAGTACTCCAGACAGGGACTGACAGTCACAGAACCTGCATGATGTAGTGTGGCGGCAGCAGAGGTGTGGAGAGTCTTCAGATCCTGGGTAGGGCTGAGCATCAAACCACCAGGACCACCCGAAGGAATAAGTAAACAAGATGTGGTCCCCCATCTACTGGAAGGAGGAAGTGTATCAACAAGATAGGAGAGGATGCCCCGGGGCCAGGCTTGGAAAACATCAGGAGTTGAACCAAGTCACAAAAGGAAGTACAAGAATAGATGGGATGCTGAAAGCTGCAGCCTCCCATCTGCCCCTCTCTCTGGAGCTTGCCTCCAGAGGAGATGCAATGCATCATTTATAAATGCCATTGGCCTGGAGTTGCTCAGGCCACATTTAGCAGGAATCATTCAAAAGCATTTCCTATGCCCCCAGTTTTCCCAATGCAATGGAATGAACCAACGCAAGAAAGAGATTAAAGGAAACAAGTGTGCCTGGGGCCCCCCATATGAGTATTCCCCCACTCCATGCCTGCCCAAACCCCTTAGCCACCACTCCAAGAGGACAGCACAAGTTTCCGGAAAACACATTAAATTAGGTTGTAAATTATGTCATCAGCCACCTAGACACATTGCTAGTTGCCTCCTACACAGTGCTCTCTGGTCCACCGCCTGCTCTTGCCCCCTCAATAATGTCCACCAGAGGTCTAATAAACCAATTCCCGGAACGGTGTAAATAAGTGAGGGGGGTTGAAAACACTCCCTCCCTGGAGATATTTGAGCTTAAAGTGGCCAAAACTCTAAACCAAGGAACAAAGTAATGAAATATCAGTCAGCAGCATAGGGGAATTTAAGGGCCTTGGACTGACATTGTTCTATAACCACAGCATGAGA
This sequence comes from Glis glis, assembly GCA_004027185.1. NCBI lineage: Eukaryota > Metazoa > Chordata > Mammalia > Rodentia > Gliridae > Glis > Glis glis. The sequence continues at coordinate 26,426 of PVJS01013492.1, read as the reverse complement.
AAACAGGAGGGCTATAGGCATGCTGCAAAGTGGTGTCCTTGATTGTTCTGTCCCAAAAGGAGGATGTCAGGTATGCTTCGTGCTTACCAGCACCTCATTCACTTTATATGGGACATGTTTTGCAGGTAGGGACACATTCTGTGACTCTACTCAAATAAATATACAACTAAACAAATGGTCTCATTATCTCCTACACTGAGTAACTTCATAAATGCCACACTATGCCAGGCGTGGTGGCGTACACCTATAATCCTAATATTTGGGAGGCTGAGACAGGAGGATCACAGGTTCAAGGCCAGTGTCAGCAATTTAGCAAGAACCTCAACAACATAGCAAAACCCTGTTTCAAAATAAAAAATAAAAAGGGCTGGGGTGTAGCTCAGAGGTACAATGCCCCAGGTTCAATCCTTAGTACCACCAAAAAAAAAAAGCCACACTGTAGGGCCTGGGGCTGGGGCTGAGTGGTGGAATGTGTACTTAGCATGTACAAGGCCATGGGTTCAAGCAAAGAAAAAGAAAATGCCAAAATACAATGATGGCCAAGAACACATCACCTTGTCATGCCCAGGGGCTCAACCAAGCTCCTCCATGAGTATCTTCCTGAGACCAGATTCCCAGGGGTAAAGGCAAATGTAGAACAAGACCATTTTCTAGGTTATTTTAACAAAACCACAATGGATGTGACATGCATACGAGTGTGTTGTCTACATGTTAGCCTCCAAAGCCCTTAAAAAGTGCAGCCACTAAGGGTTCTGCCAGGCAGGCCACAGCAGTGCACTGAGTGGAGGAGGGTGCAGAGCCAGCAGGAGCCCCCCAGGGGCCCCTAACACGCCAGCCACTCACTGGGCAGGAAACTGACAGCCACCTCCAGCAACAATTACAGCTCCTCCACATTTTCAGAGGCTGTACTGTTAAATCAATCAATCAATCAATCAGGTGTGCCACAGGCATAAGCGCAGACTGCCAGCTCACTTAAGGGGTGTGAGGGAAGCAATCACTACACACAGCCCTACTCCTCATTGTTTCATTTGACTCCAGTCCACCCTGCGAAGCCATTACAGATCAGTCCCCAAGAAAGCTTTTCCTCCTTTGTGGTGTTGCACTGTACTTGGCAAATCAGTAATTCCCAACAAGCCCACAAACATTCTGAAATGCTCCCACGCAGACACAGGCATGCCCACCAAGGGAGAGAGCATCTTCTATCAGACACCCAGAGAGGCACACACACACCATGGCACAGAGCCACTGGCACCCATGGCAGCCCTTCTGACCAGTCATGTGGCTCAGGACCCAACAGGAAATGGGAGGAATCACCATCTCAGAAGAGAAGAAAAGATGAACCCATGGCCCCTCTTGCAAGCAGTGTGGACCCCATGCATGAAAAGAACAGTGACTGTTTGTAGTCTGGTTGGGGTGTTTTGTTGTTGTTGTTGTTTACTTGTTTTGTTTTGTTGGTACTGGGGATGAAACCCAGGGCATTCTACCTCTGAGCTACACTTCCAGCCTTTTTATTATTTTTTTTTTATTTTGAAACAGGGTCTCACCAAGTTGCTGAAGCTGGCCTCAAACCTGCAATCCTCCTGCCTCAGTCTCCCAAGTACTGGGATTACAGGCATGGCCACTATGCCCAACTTGTTTTGTTTTTAATAAAAAGGACACAAAAAGCAAACCACAGTAGTCAATGCTCAGTACAGTGTGTCATGCCACACAGATACCCACTGGATGACTTACTCCTTCCAGCCCATCTCTTTCTAGTGCTAATTAATATTGAATCTTGTGTTTTCTTCTGCCAAGACCACTTTAATCTCCTACTTTCACTTTCCCAATTGCCATCCTCGCCACCAATACACATGAACTAAAAACAGAGCTCATCTCCCTTTCAGAAGAATCCAGAAACTACCAAATCTTGGTAGAAAATCCTCTTAACTCCATTGAGATACAGGGAATTTGTTTAAAAATTAGTGATAAATAAAAAGAAAGCAAAGCAGACTTTGAGTAAATGATGAAAAATATGCATACCCTGACAGAAGCCAAACAAAGACACACCCCTCTGTGGAGACTCCACACACATCTGGGCTCTGACATTAAAAACCACAGCGCCCCACTTCTTGCAAGGAGCTCCGCCAGGAACCTGGAAACAGGTAAATGGCGTGTTCAGGATTCCAAGCTCCCATATTTAATTTGTTCACAATACAAGATATCAGAGGCATCCCTTTGAACTGCAGACATCAATATGATTTAAACGGCTGCCACTTAATGTGGTGATGAGGAATCAATTGTGCCCTGAAAACAGAAGACAAGGAGAAGCATCATCCTGTCGGTTTTCCCAGAAATAATGATCCTATTAATAGTTGTTAACATGAGTCAACCAGTCACTCCTCTGCCAGTGGCAGGCAGGGCCCAGCATCAGTCAGTGAAGAGGGAGAAAGCTGACAATTCAGGAAAAGTCTCAGCAAGAGGAGGAGTCAGGCCACAGTCCCTCTCCCAACCTCTGCCAACCCCTGCAAGCTCAGCAGAGCCTGAAGCAGAACCCAGCTAGGGCACAACAAAGAGACTTCAAGAAAGTCCTGCTCATGTAGCCAGGGAAGGGATGCCAGAGGCAGGGCTCCTCTCCACCAAAGCCCTGGAATGTGGAGCTACTATTGTCAAGGAACAAGAAAGGTCTGCGAGGCCAAGAACCAGCAAGATTATAGGGCTGGTTTTGGTCCGTCCCCACCCCCCTGCCCATCCACCCTCGAGTATGGAAAACTTGGGGAGGATCTTGTTGTAAAGGCAGCATTGGCTAAATGGGGGGTTGAAATTATCTGCGAGGTCTCTCTTCCTGTCTTTGTAATAATCTAAAAATCCTACAGCTATACCCAGTCCTAGAGAACTGACAACCTTGGCCAATGTGCAAATGACAATATAGAAATAAGAATGTCAAGTACAATCAGACCTTTGGAATTTTATTATATCCCCCTACCCCCTGTATGTAGAAAGAGGTTGGAGCTATAACAAAGATTCTTTTTTTTTTTTTTTTTTTTTGCAGTACCGGGGATTGAACCCAGGGGCGTTCTACCTCCTAGCTACACCCCTGGCCCTATTTTTTATACTTTATTTTGAAACCGGGTCTCACGAAGTTGCGGAGGGCCTCACTAAGTAGGGAGTAGGCCCCTGACCAGCTCATGCCCATTTCAGAATTCAAAATGCATTTAGTCCATCTCCAAGAGTTCCCATATGCTCAGCAGTTCCAGCATCACTCAAAAGTCCAAAGTCTCCTCTAAGACTCAAGGTGAACTCTTAGCTATGAACCCCTATAAAAGAAAATAAAAATTAAAATAAAAAGCAACTTACATACATCCAGTGTACGATGGCACAGAGTAAACATTTGCATTCCAAAAGGGAGGAACAGGGCCAAAGAAAGGATGGGACCAGAACAGGATCAAAATCCAGCAGGGCAAGCATTTAATACTGCAGCTCCATTTCTGGCATCCAGGACACATGGTGGTGAGATGCGATCTCCATGGGGCCTTGGCAGCCCTGACCTTGTAGCCTGGCTGATTGCAGTGGGTGGCACTCTTCCTGTCTCTCTCCATGACTTGCAGCTTGCAACCTTTACTCACAGTTGTTCGCGTTTCTGGCATTTCTAAATCACGGGGGTTTTTCTTGCAACCTCGGCTTCACCCTCACAGCTTCACAACTTGCCCTATTTGAGCCTGCCACACATTTTCAGACCTTCCTTTAAAATCTGGGGGGAAGATTCCATCACCCCTTTTTTCTAGGAAAGCCAGCATTACATGAGTTCCCAAATCAAGTGCCCAGCAAGGAAAGGTAGTCACATCCTTTTCAATCACTGCCGCTGGGCCTGCCTCAATCATGGTCACCACTAGGTTTGTGTCAATACTGGCTTCTGCTGGTCCTTTCTTAATCCTGGCCACCGCCAGGCCCTTTTCAATCATAGCCACCACTACTGGGCCCTTGTTTCCATGGTTCCACACTTGGGTTTGAACTGCCCTGATCACATTCCTTTCTTTGTTCCTATGCAAAACATTCGACCTCCCTTCAGCCATCTTACTTTCTTTCACAGCACCAACTCTGGGCCCCAGCTTCACACATGCCTTTCTGGCCAAACTGCAAATCTATAGTCTCTGTGCTTTTCTTTCCGCTCCTGGAATTCAACATGCAATTGGATGAACGCAGACAGCAATATTCATAATAAACTTTAGGAGGTGGGGCCTAATTAGAGGTCACTGGGAGTATGACCTTGAAAGGTATTTCTTGTCCCTGCCCCGTCTTCTCTTCTCTCTCTCTGCTACCTGCCTGCCATGAGGTGAGCAGCTCTGCTTCTCCAAGCTCTCCTGTCATGAAGGACCATTGGCCCATCACCACAGGCCCAGAATCAATGAGGCCATGTGACCATGGACTGAAACCATAAGCCAAAATAAATCTTTCCTACTCTGAGTTGATTTTATCAGGCATTTTGTCACAGCAATGAAAGCTAATAGTAACCAAAAGTAAAAGAAAAATTATTTATTATTCTTTTGATTCTTAGACAAAGTAAAAAGACCAACAAAACCTAATGTTAATGAGTGTATAGAAACATTGACTCATTTACACAGTATTGTTGAGATTATAAATTATAAAACCAACCTGGAAGGCAGCTTTTTCAAAATATATAAAAATTTAATTCATACATACTCTTTAAAAACCTCTATTTCCAGAAATTACCTTAATGGAATGTTCAAACAAGAAAGGTGAGATAAAAAAATTAATCACAGTTGTGTTTATAAGAGTTAAATATTGGAAACATTAGTGTCCATTTATAAGAATTGCTTAAATAAATTATGAAACACCCATACAACAGAATATTACCCAGTCACCTAAAATAATGGTGTTGATCTATATTTACATACAAAATTATACCTATGAAAAACTGTCTAGTCAAAAAAGCATTTACAGAAACATATATAAAAGTATAAATATTTATCGTGCATACATGCAAAGCAAATTTTCTGGAAGGATGTTTGTGAGAATGATATTAATGCTGATTTTTAGATTATGGAATTTTTGGGAGCTTTTACTTTCTTTTTTTGTGTTTTTATGTATTGTTTGATTCTCTTAGAATAATATCTATTGTCTTGACAACAATAAGGTTATTTCCAGGAAAAAAAAATCCACATCTTCCATTTTCTAATTTAACTTTGTGTGGTAATAGTACAGGATCTGGGAACACTTTAAAATGACAAAACAACATAATGGAGCCAGCATGAGCTTTAGATCATGACACATGTGGGGTGCAGCTTGTCTTTTATTAGTTTTGTGACTATATTAGCTTTCTATTGTTACTGTAACAAATTATCACAAGTTTAGCAGATTAAGCAACACAAATTCATTACCTTGCAGTTCTTCAGGTCATTTACAGACTCATTAGGTGAAATCAAAGGACGAGCACGGCTGTGTTCATTTCTGGGTGTTTTAGGGGCAGACCCACTTCTTTGCTCCTTCAGATTGTTGGTAGCGTTTAGTTCTTGGTGGTTGTAGGATCAAGGTCCCACAACAAGGTATTGACCGTAGATAAGGGCTGTTCACATTCCTTGACCCCTGCCTCTCTTCCTTCATCCTCAAAGCCAGTAAAATGGACTCTAGTCCTCACTCACATCTGACCCACTTTCTGCTCCCCTCTTCCACCTTTAAAGACTCATGTGGTGAGATTTAACTGACTCAAATAATCCAAAATAATCTTCCTCCAAGCACATCTATAAATCCCTTTGTGCTATGTAAAGTGACATTTTCACACTCTCCAGGGATTAGGACATGGGCGTCTTTGAGCAGTTATTGTTCTGCCTGCCACAGTGAATTTAACTACCCTAAAAGGGATACAACAGGATGTCTTTCCTTTTTTGTTTTGTCACTGCATTTTCTTATCTCATTCCAAGGTACTCAGGTCTCCCTTGTCTCATTTATGATGCCCGAATACAGCTTTTCTTCTTGGCTTTGTTTTCAGAAAGTTAATTGAGTAGGATCCCTAAGAAATTGCAGTACAGGAAAGAGAACGGCTGGATAGTATCACAGGGAGGCATGACCCTAAGCACTTTTGTCCCCAGTCTCGGCAAGAATGCCTTTAAAAGTCCATGCAGACTTGAACAATGAACAAATCAGCTACGATCAGAATAGGAAGAAAATCAAAGTGTTTTCTCCAAAGTTTCTCTTTGGATAAAACCCTTAAAAACTTTGTACTGTCCTAGGGGAGGGCTTGTCAATAATGACAGGCTGAATTTCCTGCCACTCAATGGGACAGATCAATTTGACATAGAGAAAATAATATGACGCCTTCAGCACTCTTATCTGTGACATACTCACTACAGGGGAATAATAATAACTACCATGCAGGAATTTGGGAAGGATGAATATGTGTGAAACATCTGGCACATAATAGGCTTGTAGAATTTGATACTGACATAATGATGCATCAATAAAGTTGGGTCAAAAACATGCAAACATTAACCTCTAAAGAATTAAAAATAAATAAGTGCTATGTATAGTTTCGATATTATTGAGCCACATTCAATTCTATCTGGTAAAAGACTCATCTTGTGATGTTCAGTTTTTGTTTGGGATTTTTGTTTGTTTTTGGTTTTGTTTTTGTGGTACTAGAGATTGAACTCAGGGGCATACCTCTGAGCTATACCCGTAGTCCTATTTTTTTATTGTGAAATAGGTCTCACTAGGTTGCTGAGAGTCTCACTACTTACTGAGGCTGGCCTCAAACCTGCAATCCTCCTGTCTTAGACTCCCAAGTACTGAGATTATAGGTATGTGCCACCACACCCAGCTAATGTTCAATTTTAAATATTATTAAAACATTGAGGAATGGAAAGGACTCACTCCATGTAGAAATTTGGAGTCATCTACTTGACGCTTTCTTCTTTCTCCCCTCCTATATATCCACAGTTTGTCATTCCAACTCCAGAGGTACCTGTAGGACTTTTCTCTGCTTCTCTATTCCTAATGCCAATGATATACCCCAGCCTCTCATCTCATCTCTCTCTCTCTCCAATACTATGAATTAAAAGACCTTCCCAAGGTGTCTGCTTGCCTTCTAGCCCCCTCAAGTCCATCCTTTACCTCCTTGTATACTTTTACTCAATGGGTCCGCCTTGGCTCACAGTGTGCCTGATGCCCTCTCACTCCAAGATGCTCATTCTCGTCTCCCTACCTAGCTTTGCATAAGCATGTCCTTCTTCAAGAGACAAATCAAAAGCCAGGCGTGGTGGTGCACGCTTGTAATCCCAGTACTTGGGAGGCTGAGACCGGAGGATCCGGGTTCGCGGCCAGCCTCAGCAATTTAGTGAGACCCTCCGCAACTTAGTGAGACCCTGTTTCAAAATAAAGTATAAAAAGTAGGGCCGGGAGTATAGCTCAGAGGTAGAAGCCCCTGGGTTCAATCCCCAGTACTGCAAAAAAAAAAAAAAGAGAGAAAGACAAATCAAATATTAGCTATAAGCTGACCCTGGCTCCCCCACACGTCAGTTCCATCTCTCTAGGTCATATCCCAGTGTCACATACAATGCCGCTCTCCAGGTTGTTTTGATGCTCTGTTTATATGTATTTCCCCAATAAGCCAGGAATTGCTCAAGTGTAGACACTGTGTCTTGCTCAATTTTGGATCCTTAGCACCAACCCCTTGTCTGTCATATAAGAGTGGCTCTCAGATTTTTTTTTTAATGAAAATCCAGAAAGATATTGCTAAGCTGTGGGGCTCTCAGTAGCTCTGAAAAGCAGAAAGGCTGAACTATGCCCAGAACAGTTCATTCTGCACAAACTCCTCAGGGGACAAAAACCTTTTTTATTTTCATCCCTCCCTAATATGCCAAAACAATAAAAGGGTACTTTTGACAAAGAACAGCAGTGAGTAAATTAAAATGAGAGGAGAGTGAGCAGCCAGAACTCAACAAATATTTGCTAAGTGCCTATATCTTCCTGGTACTGTACCAGGGGCTGGAGATACACAGTCCCTCAATCCATAAACCTCAGCCTATCACAGGATTCAGGTACAGAAAAAAAAAATGCTCTAATTTAAATGTTGAATGTCCCCCAAAGGCCTCTGTGTTAAAGGTTTGATTGACAGGGTGGTGCTGTTGGGAAGTGCTGGGACCTTTGGGAGATGGGGCCTTGAGGGCGATTCTTAGGTCATTGGGGGCATGCCCCAGTATCTGCCTCTTTTTTTTCTTTCTGGCTCATGAGGTAAGCAGTTTGCTCTGCCATGCACTTCTCCCCCAAGATGTACTGCCTCACCGGGAGCGCAAAGGAATGGGGCCACTTAATCGTAGCCTGAACCTCCCAAACTGTGAGCTAAATAAACTTATTTTTAAGTTAATTGCCTCTAGTATTTTGTCATAGTGGTAGAAAGCTGACAAATGCCACACAACATGGTGCTAGAGGTGGGGTAGTCAATAGAATCACACTTAATAGATGTTTACAAGACAATGAAGGTGCCACTTTATGCTCATTAGGGTGGCTCAAAAACAAGTGTGGTGGGGTACGCCTGTAATTCCAGTACTTGGGAGGCTGAGACAGGAGGATTGCAGATTTGAGGTCAGCCTTAGCAACCTAGCAAGGCCCTCAATAACTTAGTGAGACCCTATTTTAAAATAAAGAGTAAAATAGGCTAGGGGTGTAACACAAAGGTAGAATTCCCCTGGGTTCAATATCTAGTACCAAAAAAAGTTGGCAAGGATGTGGAGAAATTGGAACTTCATAAATTGCTGGTGGGGATATAAAATGATACAGCTGCTGAAGAAAAGTTTGACTGTTCCTCATAAAGTAAAACATAAATTTAGCATATCCAGCAATTTCACTTCTAGGTATAGACCCAAGGGAATAGAAATCAAGCAAATAGGACTCAAATACTATACCAATATTCACAGCAGTAAGGCAAGGCAGAGGACCTGGGAACAGGAAGGGTTAAAAAAGGCCATCTGTGGGAAAACTGGCTATCCATATGTAGAAAAATGGACTTAAATCCTAGCCTCTCACCCTGTACAAGAGTCAACTCAAGATGGTTCAAAGGCCTAGAAATTAGACCAGAAACTTTGAAACTGCTAGAAGAGGGTATAGGACCAACACCCCAACTATAATACAGGTAGAGGTTGAAACTAAGACCCCAAAAGCTCAGGAAATTAAAACAAGAATTAATGAATGGATGGCATTAAATTACAAAGCTTCTGCATAGCAAAGGAAACCACCAAGAATCTAAAGAAAATGTCTGCAGAATGGGAGATATTCACCACCTACCCATCTGACAAAGGTCTAATATCTAGAATACACAAAGAGCTTAACACACACACGCACCCACACACACACACACACACACACACACAAATAGCCCAACAAAAAAAATGGACAACTGAACTAAATAGACAAATGGCCAACAAATATATGAAAAAATGTTCAACATTTTTGGCAATCATCAAGAACACAAATAATAATAAATGCTGGTGAGGATGTGGGGAAACCAGAACCCTATTACAGTGTTGGTAGAAGTGCAAACTAGTACAGCCACTTTGGAAATCAATGTAGAAGTTTCTCAGAGATTGGGAATAAAACTACCATATGACCCAGCAATAGCGCTCCTGGGCATCTTCCCAAAGGAAATTAAACCAGAATATTATAATCATTCTTGCATATCCATGTTCATAGCAGTAAAATTTACAATAGCCAAATTATGGATCCAGCCTTGGTGTCCATTGACAGATGAATGGCTCACAAAACTGGTTTATACACACAATGGAATTTTATTCAGCCATAAAGAAAAACAAAATCATGCCATTTGCAGGAAAATGGATACAACTCGAGAATGTTATACTAAGCAAGTACAGTCAGTCTCAAAAAACAAGATGTATGTTTTTTTCCTATATGTGGAAGCTAGAGAGATATTCAGAAATAAGGGCAACATCAGATAGAAGAGCAGAGACTCAAAAAGAGTAACTGAGGGGGATTAGGGAAGGGAGGAGGGGGGACGAAGTCATAAAGAATATAACAGTTGAATAATGCTATGCATGTATACAAAATTACCAATTCTAATCTCAAAGAAATGCTCGGGGAGGGGGAAGGAGGAGGAAGGGATCCAGTGGGAAGGGTAACAAGAGTTGTGGCATTTTTCTGTCACGCTATACCCCAATATGATGAAAAATTACAATGCACCAAATAATAATAATAAAGACAAAAATAAATGAATAAGAGAGGCTATCTGTATAAAGAACAAAACCAGGGAAGGTTAATAAGATACAAGGGTAGCAATGACCAGAGAAGGTTAATAAGATACAAGGGTAGCAATGACCAGGCAAGGACCATAGAAATCAAAACAAAACTTGAGCCCCTTCTGTGGGCCGCATTCTGAGGACAAGCTGTGTGAACAAGGATAGGGGGTAGGGGTGGGCAGACAAGTGGTGTCAGGAGATGAGAGCCCATCGGCCCACGAGATAATTAAAATTAAGGATTGAAACTGGGCAAAATGGGCTTCCAAGACCCAATTCTGACCAATCACAAAAGAGCAGATGGGGGACCACAAGAAGGAATGAAAGCTCACCTTCCCAAGAACGTCAAGGGCTACTCCCTTTGGAGAGTCCCTCCCCTGTGTGGGAGCTAGTCTGTCTTTCTATTTTTTTATCTTTCTTTGGCTTACAAATAAACATTCATATTTCCGTACCCTTCATTAGTCCTTGAACTTCATTGGTCGAAATCCACTGAACATCCCCTGGCTGGCAGCGCGGAGGCCGCACGATGCCTGGAGTCACTGTAAAAGACGTAAACCAGCAGGAGTTCGTTAGAGCTCTGGCAGCCTTTCTCAAAAAGTCCGGGAAGCTGAAAGTCCCCGAATGGGTGGACACAGTCAAGTTGGCCAAGCATAAAGAGCTTGCTCCCTACGATGAGAACTGGTTCTACACGCGAGCTGCTTCCACAGCGCGGCACCTGTACCTCCGAGGTGGCGCTGGGGTTGGCTCCATGACCAAGATCTACGGGGGACATCAGAGAAATGGCGTCATGCCCAGCCACTTCAGCAGAGGCTCCAAGAGTGTGGCCCGCCGGGTTCTCCAAGCCCTGGAGGGGTTGAAAATGGTGGAAAAGGACCAAGATGGGGGCCGCAAGCTGACACCTCAGGGACAGAGAGATCTGGACAGAATCGCCGGACAGGTGGCAGCTGCCAACAAAAAGCATTAGAACAAAGGATGCTGGGTTAATAAATTGCCTCATTCGTAAAAAAAAAAAAAAAGAAAGAAATCCACTGAACAAGAGCCCAATAAGAAGAGAAACTTTGCGTCAGCAGCATTATTCACAACACCCAAAATGGAAACATCCCAAGTGCCCATTAACAGATGAAGGACAAATGAAATTTGTGTGCATGTGTATAAAATATGAATACTACTCAACATTAAAAGGAAGGACATCTGACACATGCTACAATAAGGATGACCCTTAAAGACATTATGTCAACACAGAAGGACAATAAGCTAAACACAAAACAGAAAAGTATTATGACTCCACTTATATAAGGTACCTATAATAAGCAAATTCACAGAGGCAAGAAGTTGAATAAAAGTTACAAGGGGCTAGAAGGAGGGTAAATGAGGAGTTATTTAATGGGTATAGTATTTGGGGTGATGAAAAAGTTCTGGAAATGGATGGTAGTGATGGTTATACCAATAAATAATGTCACTAAACTGTACATTTAAAAATTAAGAAGGTAAAGTTTATAGCTTGGCATGGTGGCACACACCTGTAATCCCAGTACTTAGGTGGCTGAGACAGAAGGATTGAAGGTTCAAGACCAGACTCAGCAACTTAGTGAGACCCTCAGCAATTTAGAGAGACCCCGTTTCAAAAAAAAACTTTTTAAAGGGCTGGAGGTATAGCTCAGAGGTAGAGTACCCAGGTTCAATTACCAGTGCCACACACACACCAAAAACAAGATGGCAAACTTTATGTGTATCTTACCACAATTTTTTTTTTTGCAGTACTGGGGATTGAACCCAGGGGCATTTTACCTCCAAGCTACACCCCCAGCCCTATTTTTTATTCTTTATTTTGAAACAGTGTCTCACTAAGTTGCAGAGGGCCTCACTAAGTAGCTGAGGCTGACCACGAACCCGGATCCTCTGGTCTCAGCCTCCCAAGTACTGGGATTACAAGCGTGCGCCACCACGCATGGCAACCACAAATTTTTTAAGTAATGAAGGAATATTTTTATACTGTAAGGATGGTATTTAAGAGAGAACTTCTGATAAATCTTACCAAAAATTCTGTCATGACGTTTGCTGGGCATGGTAGCTCACATCTGTAATCCTAGTACCTGGGAGGCTGAAACAGGAGGATCAGAGGGTCAACTTGGAGACTCTTAGCAACTTAGTGAGACCCTGTTTCAAAATAAAAACATTTTTAAAAAGGGCTGGGGATGTAGCTTGGAGGCATAATGCCCCTGGGCTCAATCACCCAGTATGGGGGAAAAAAAGGAAAAGAAAAGAAGTCATGACTTGAACCAGGCTAAGAGGAGTGAATTGGAGTTCACTAGATGGTGAATCAGAAGTCTGACATTAAGTCCTGGAGTTTCACTTACTTTTATGTTGCTCTGCTTCCTCGTCTATAAAAGCGATGAAAGATTTATCATAGAAAGAAACTCAGGAAATCCCAAAAAGGCTTTCTAAATCAAAGAGGAGTCACTGTTAAAAATTGACTGATAACAAGTGATATAGTGTAAAATTACAGCAGAAAAGACCCTTATGTTTACATTATGTTGGTATTTTCCAGCCTGGGATACTTTCTAAAGTCTAGACGTGATAAGCTTCTCCTCTTCCACATAGAATGGAGTTAAGATATGAGGGCAGATAAGGAGTAAAGGTTAAAGAGTACGGTAATGAATTATTCTAGCATATGAATATTATCTAGTCATTAAAATTGAGAAACAGGAAGATAGGAAGAAGAAATATGGGAAGGCATTTAGCATTCTGCTTGCTTCACCTAATATATTATAAATCTCAACTCTGATTTATAGCTGTGTATTATACAGATACAAGAACAAGGACTAAAAGTCAATATGCAAAATTTTTTTTAAAAGTAGCTGCTTTGTAGAGATGGGCAGCTGTGGGTCACATTTTTCTTTTTTATTTTCATGTTGTTTTATTATATTGTTATAACAAAGACAAAAGGAGAAGCATTCTATTCCCTTTTAACATGTTTATCCCAAGGTCTCTTGGCTGAATACTTACCCACAATCCCTCCCCCACCAGTTTCCAAGATGCTCCAAGGCCCTGTACCTTTTGGCCCTGGGGGCTCAGAGGGTAGCATTTGCTTCTAGCAATGACAGAAGTTTGCATGGAACAACTGGAGGATGCTCCGAGGCCCCTTCAGGGTAAAGAGCTGCTGCCTTCTGTAGATTTGTGACTCTGGGCTCCCAGGGACACAGAGGGCACGGGAAGGGGCATCAAATTGTGTTTGGCCTTGGGCTCTGATTCAAAGGCAGCAGCTTCCAAGGCCCTCACCCTTCCCACCCTGAAAGACCGAGTACTGACCCCTGTGCGTGCAGCCCTTCTTTCGATTTCCTCCAGTGCACCGCATTAGTACAAGGGCATTGTTTCTCAAAGCAGGGCTTTCCCATCAGCCTCTCCAGACAGGCCTGGGCCATAAACTATTTTAGCTGCTAAGCTCATAACTAGATCAAGGAGAGAAAGTAGAAATGGCAGGTTAGTTTTATGCCCTCGCGCTATCTCTCCAGTCTATCAACCCATAGAACCAGCAAGTATTAGCACCCTGACATACATCAGAAGTCGCAGCCCATAAACAGGAAAAACAGAATGAGAAAGACATCTCAATTTCACTCTGCAGTTAGAAGGCCACTCACAGACAGAAAACTTAACCCTGCAGATCCAGCTACCCAGGCCTTTTTTTTTTTTTTGGTACTGAGCATTGAACCCAGAGGTACTCTACCTCAGAGCTACACCCCCAGCCCTTTTTATTTTTTAATATGGTCTCACTCAGTTGCTTAGGTTGGCCTTGAACCTGGGATCCTCCTATCTCAGCCTCCCAAGTACTGGGATTATAGGCATGTACCACCATGCCTGCCCAGCCACAGCCTTTGATTCTGCCAGCATCAATGCCTCTATTCCCAAAGTGGAGGCTCTGGTGAGGATATGAAGGCTGTTTGGTCACAAGGGGGCCTGACAAAGAACAATGGGGGTGACCTCTAGCACAAGGTCCAATCTCCCAGCAGTGACCCTGGCACAGGTGCTGCTGCCTAGAGGAAGAAGCACCTTTCTCATGATCACATGACAGCCTCTTCAAGCCACACCACCAAGGGGCTGAACCTGTGCCAAGTGGCTATTTTTCCTAATTCACAGCACATACTGTAAGCTCTATGGTCCTACCTGAGCAAACAGAGAAAGCCATCCTGTACCTGCCTTGTGTCTCATAACTAACATTACAGAAATCTGCCTGTGAACTGGACATCAAACCCAACAATGCTGGCACCCTGATTTCGAGCTTCCTAGCCTCAAGAACTGTGAGATAAGTTTTGTTGTTTATAAGCCACTCAGTTCATGATCTTTTTATAACAGCCTGAACAATAATAATGACTTAACACAAAAACCACAAAAATTGTTTGTTGCAAAAAATAGGAAGAGAGTGTAGCCTTTGCTCTCTGCCCCTTCCTGGAACCTGAATTTATCTACCTACCAAAGAAGGACCAAGTTTCTGCATAGAAAAATGGCTCCTGCTGTTCCCAAAAGAAGCAGTGCCCAGCAGACCATGACAATGAAGACTTCACTGTGCTTCTATGCACTGCCATCAGCACAAAGCCCTTGGGGGTCCTTCCAGAGAGCATAGTGAAGAAAGAGGCACTGAATGTGGGCTCAGGAGTCCACTGCCTGGGCTCAAATTCCTCCTCTACCTTTCCTAGTTTTGTGACCTTGGAGGAATGCTTCTGTTTCTTGATCTGTATAATGGGAACAATAACAGTCTGATTCCTTAAGGTGGAGATGAAGATTCAGTGAGATAACTTATGGAAGAGGTGTTTAACACCATACCCGAAACATAACTTAAAAGAGGTCCTTCTGCCAGTTCTACTAATGGCCTCCCAAGAGTATCTGCTTTATACATAGACCGTACTCAGGTGCATTACATTAAAGGGAGAGTCTAAGATTCTGTCTGGTTTTCCATGACAGCTGACATCATCTAGTACATGTTCCAGGAGAAAAACATGCTGAGCATAGCCAATAAATGTAGAAATTGATAAGTCTAGTTCATTTAAAAACCACATGGTAATTCCCTAGTAATTCTGGGTTAATTGCACATTAATTACCATTTGTTATAGCATCAATGAGCCATACATTTGATGTGGGAACCTGAAGCAGAGGTTGGATTCTAACATGGACTTTCTCCAACTGCTGCAGGGAATGATCACTGGACGCTCCATAACATCAAGACTCCACTGAAAAAGAATAAAACATCCTAAGTTACCTCTTCTTTAAAGGGCTCAGAAATTACTCTAACTTCCATATGTCCTCCAACTAACATTTCTCCTATGGTAGGTATGGAAAGAGTAGCAAGTAACATCTGCTGCTAGTGACATCTACTCTCAAATCCTTTGGATCAAAGTCTTTTGAAATGAGAAACCCCAGCCTACTGACCTCTTCTGGGATGATTCTTTGAATGACCGTGAGTGTCTTAAGATATTTCCAAGGTCCTTGCCTCTCTTTTCTTCTTGGGCTTTCAGAAGTTGACTTTTTCCTGTTTGCTTCATTGAAATACAATCCTGAAAAATAATGTGAGCCCACCTGAATTTCTTGCTAGAGGAATTATGTATAACAAAACGGTTGGCAAGGTTATATCACTCCATGAAAGCTGTAATTTCCCTGCAATTGATTTCCTAAAGATAACTCACTGTTTGCGTGCAGTGAAAGCTAATTTAACAAGAAAGATGAGTCTCTTCAGAACACCTTGATTGGCAATTGTGATAAATTCCTATAATTACTATTGACTCTGAGGAGGATTTTCATTTGTTAAGATATTGCTGAAATGACAGTCCGGTGATGGTTTTAAACAGAGGAAATGGATATACCACATGTTGTCCAATCTTCACAAAGGAAATTGGGGGTTGACATGGTTACAGATATTTCTGAGACCCCATCAAATCTCAGAGAGACCCCCACACGCTTCTTGGTACATCTGTGCTGATTGAAAATTCTCACAGGAACCATAGTTCATAGACCCAGAAAGCCCAGCTTGTTCTCCTAACAAGAGGCAGTTGGGTCTAGAGCAATGGAGGCAACACAATATTAATATTGATGTTATAAATTATATAATATTGGGGAGATTTAAACAGAGGGAAATACACCAAGTGATGTGTGCATGTATGTTTATATCACTTTGAATTTTACTATAATGTATAATTACTTTGCACCAATAAAACTATAAAAATAAATATTAAAATTCCAACATTAGGTAATTGGTTAAATAATTAGTATAAATCAAAACAATATAATATCTGCATCCATTAACATAATTTTGTTGAAAGTTAAAGACATAGCAAAATGTCTACTATACGGTTGTTTTGTTTTGTTTTGTTTTGTGGCATTGGGGATTGAACCCAGGGGCATTCTACCTCCTAGCTACACCCCCAGCCCCATTTTATTTTTATTTGAAACAGGGTCTCACTAAGTTCAGAGCGCCTCACTAAGTAGCTAAGGCTATCCTAGAACCTGCAATCCTCCTGTCTCAGCCTCCCAAGTACTGGAATTACAAGCATGAGCCACCATGCCCAGTTACTACTATATGGTTGTAAGTGTAAAATCAAGGATGCAAAACTGAGTGTACAATATTGTATTAGTCAGTTTCCATTGCTGTAATTAAGTACCTGAGATAATTAACTTAGAAAAAGGAAAGGTTTAACTCTGTTTTGGAGGCTTCAGTCATGATTGAGTGGCTTCACTGCTTTGGGGCCTGTGGCAAAGGTAGTACACCATGGTGGGAGCTTGTGGCAAAATCATTCACCTCATAGCCAGGATGCAAAAGAGAGGAAGAGGAGGGGCCAGCATCTGGATGCCCCCTTTAAGGGCATACCCCCAATGACATAGCTTCCTCCCACTAAGCCCCACCTCTTAAAGGTTCCAACACCTCCCAATAATACCACAGGCCCAGGGACCAAGTCTTTAACACATGGACCTTTGGGATACTTTTTTTTTTTTTTTTTGCAGTACTGGGGATTGAACCCAGGGGCATTCTACCTCAAAGCTACACCCCCAGCTCTATTTTTTATTCTTTATTTTGAAACAGGGTCTCACTAAGTTGCAGAGGGCCTCACTAAGTAGCTGAGTCTGGCCGCAAACCTGGATCCTCCGGTCTCAACCTCCCAAGTACTGGGATTACAAGCATGTGCCACCATGCCCGATTTTGGGATATATTTTAGATCCAATCTATAGCAAACATAGTGTCACCTATGTAAAATATATATATAAAAGAATAGGAAGGAAGGGTGTCCCACATTGTTAACAGTAGTAGCTCTAGATCTCTAGGTAGTAGAATGAATAAAACAACAAGAAAAAAGAAAGAAACACTACAGAAATGCCAAGCCTATAATAAGGGTTTACCCCTGATATCCATTTGGGTAGACTTATTTGAGATAATCAAAGTAGGTAATATCCCTATTTCCTAATTAAAAACTGCCCTTCATTGTTTGGGAATGAGACCTGAGTGTCAGTGCCACTAAAAAGCTTTCCCATAAAATTCCTATTGGTGGTTCTTCACAACACATACAAAAGCTAAACAAGAACTACTCTTTGCAGTCTAGGATTTCACAAGCTAAGACTGTCTACTCTGAAACAAAGCATAGATTTAAGTTTGCTGTATAAATGTAAAGCATTATTATTGATCACAAATTTATAATTAGACTCATTAACATTCCTAAGTGCTCTCTCACCATCAAGTCATTCAACCCATTTGACAATTCTAGGAGGCACAGTGGGAATATTATCCTCCCTAAAAATGAGGAAACTATGTGGCTCAGAGATATGGAGTGACTTGCAGAAGGTGTCAAGAACACAGTAACCATTTGAACCCAGGTCTCATGTTTCCAAGCCTAGGACTCTTCCTACTATACCATATTTATGGTAAAATTTTACAAACTGGGGGGGGGGGTGCTAACAAATTAGCACAATTTTGCATGTATTATTTTCTCCTTCATTTAAAAACTGTTTCCTTATCAGTAACTCTCCTTCTCAGAGGCATTGGCATTTCAAATGGACATATATATGAGCTAATTGTTAGGAACATAATTTAAAAATACAAGCAAGCATGCTGCTTTGCTTGCTGGTTCAAAAAATATGATTTTAATGTGTTAAAAGTCTCAGAATTTTAATCAACTACAAGCTGAATTTAATACATAATGACAGAACATTGTTGTTTGTTTCTCTCTGGACAAGTTTATATCTTAATTTTTTTTCATATCCATCAGCTGACAACTAGTTTACTAAGGCTGGCTTATGGAAACCTCAAAAGGGAGAAAGGGAGTTAGGAGGGCAGAAAACTTGACAAAGGCCAAGGTCGAGGGCTGATTTCTGATTTTAGCCTGAAGATAGAGAAGAGCCACTGAAGGGAAGATCAGAGTTGTACCCATTCAGGGCATGGGTTTCAAGATCTGCCTTGAAGTGGCAGAGGCAGGACCAGGAGAACAGTGCTGAGAGGCAGCCTGTCACTCTTTAGGAGGTTGCACAGGTCTCTGGGTGGCAGGGGAGAGAAGGGCAGATTTGAGGACACTGCAATAACTTAGTGATACCCTGTTCAAAATAAAAAGACTGGGGATGTAGCTCAGAGGTAAAATGCCCCTGAGTTCAATCCTCAGTACCAAAAAAAAAGAAAGAAAAGGAAAGAAAAAAACAAATGGAAAGAAAAAGAAAATATAGTAAAAAAAGCACATAATTTACCATTGTAACCATTTTTAGTGTACAATCCAATAATGTTAAGTATATTCATGTTGATATGCACTAGATCTCCAGAACTGTTCAACAAGCCAAATTCAAACTCTACCCTCTAAACAACTCTCCAGTCTCCCTTCCTCTAATCCCTAGCAGCCACCATTCTACTTTCTGTTATTAGGAGGCAATCTTTTTAAATAAATGAAATATTGCTTTTCAGAAAGTCATACATTTGAAGAGAGTGGAGGCAACATGGGCCCAGGCAGAGGAAGCAGAAGTTCTTAGAAGCAACCCTCCCAGTGGCTACAGCGGTGCCATCTTGGCAGGACTCTATCGATGGCTACCAGCATTGTGGTTTCTACACAAGACCAATGCAGACACCAGTGATGTGTTGTGAATCCAGCAGCTGCAGAATAGCAGCAGTGAAGGCAAGCAGCAACTCGTTCCACGCGTGACACAGACCTGAACTGCCACGACAGCAGAAGCGGCAGCAGTGCCATCTTAGTCAGACCATGCCTATGGCTATCGGCATTGCGACTTCTGCAGGCCACCAACAAAGAAACCAGGGACCTCTTCTAAAACCAGCACTGCATAGCATCTGCGACAAAAGCAAGCAGCAGTTTGATCCACACTCAGCAGAGTCCCCAGGGCCCGGAGGCCGGACCAGAACCTGCAGCAATGACTGAGCCCAACCCCCCCAGAGATTAATAGCAGCCCTAAATGAGACTGTAAGTCAATGAGCCACCCCAAGGGGATACCACCCAGTGGGACCACATGGACTCATGGGGTCTGAGACAGTGCGGAATGCCCCGGCGCATGTGGGAGTGGGGTCTGCTGTGAGACAGGGTAGACAAATGGATAAGCAGACAGTCACTGGTGACATTAGGGTGGGACTTGCAGCCCGCGGGTCGCAGCTCCCTTATAGAGTCCCCGGGGATCAACACAGTACATACAGCTGTGGTACCTGAGGAAAATTGGACCAAACCAGCCCTCTCTGTGGAAAACGTGGAGTTCCGTGTTTGCACAGAATCAAGTCAAAGTGACACCCACCACTGCTGTAGGCAAAGAGAGACACAAGACTGGGGATTCCTGCTGGTGACACCTGCCATAGGTGTAGACAGAGAGAGACATAGGGATAGCCCAAATGGAGAATGTGGAGCCCCACACTTGCAGTGAGAGGGGCAATAGCGGCACTGGTCGCTTGCACAGGTAGTGAAAGCACCAGGCAAGGGTCCCAATCACTGAAGGAGACCAAGAATTGGGCCTACTAATGGACATTATACCGAGAAAGTGAGAATAACCATTCAGTAAAGCCTATTCACCTTTAAGGCTCACCTAGTAGCAACTATCTACCTCCAGGATAAGAAACTATAAAGGGAGAGAGATTAGACACAGGATACCTACAGAGTAAGAGAGAGAGAGCTACCAAAAGCAACAAAGGTATAAACATAAATAACCTGAAATCATGAGAAGGAAGAATAGCAAAGAAACAATGAGCCCCCACAATCCCAAAACAACAGAACCTGTCAACACAGAAGTGCAAAGAATGCCAGAGGGACAATTCAGAACTTCAATAGAGGAAATGATACAGGATTTCTGAAAATAATTCAGAGAGAGCCTGAAAGGAATGAAGGATCAAATAAGCAAAGAATCTGACACCCTGAACAGGAATCAAAAAGAAGTTCTGAAGGAAGTGAAGGATGCAATAATTGAAATGAAGGCATCAATACAGACCATCAACAATAGTTTAGACCACATGGAAAACAGAATCTCACTCTTAGAAGATGACCTCTCCAGAAATGAATACATAGTATATAAATTAGAAAAAACAATTGGACAGCATGAATTGGACATTGAAGAGATCTCAGCCAGTCTTAAAAGAGAAAACCTAAGAATAATAGGCATAAAAGAGGAATTAGAAGCTGAAACCAAAGGAATCAATAATCTATTCAGAGAAGTAATATTAGAAAATTTTCCAAACATAGAAAGAGAGGTTGGCACACAGGTACAGGAAACATATAGAACCCCCAATAACAGGATCAGAGAAGAGGTTCACCACGCCACATAATAATCAAACTGACTAATGTAGAGGCCAAGGAGAGAATCTTAAAGGCAGCGAATGCAAAAGAGCAAGTAACATTCAGAGGCAAACCAAAAAGAATCACTCCCGACCTTCCAAACCAAGTCCTGAAAGCCAGGAGGGCCTGGAGGGTAATATTCCAAACTCTGAAAGAAAACAACTTCCAACCAAGATTTATCTACCCAGAAAATATATATCTATCAAATTTGACGGAGAAATAAAAACCTTCCATGACAAACAGAAGCTAAAAGACTTTATGTCTTCCAAACCAGCACTAGAGAAAATACTCAAAGAGATTAATTACAAAGAAGAAATACTAAGGAAACACCAGCACCAGAGAAGCAGTGATTTCCATCAAACAAACAACTAGGCAAAGAACAAAAACTACCTCAAACGGAAATTAAGTCTCAAAATGTTAGGAATGAAAACCCATCTCTCAGTAATCACGCTGAATATAAATGGCTTCAACTCCCCAATCAAAAGACATAAGGTGGCAAAACAGATTAAAATTCACAATCCATCTATATGCTGCCTGTAAGAAACACACCTTACAAGTAAAGATACACACAAACTAAAGGTGAAAGGATGGAGCAAGGTAATCCACGCTAACAGAACTTGAAAACAAGCAGGAGTAGCAATTATGATATAAGACAAATTAGACTTCAAAACTAAACTTATCAGAAGAGACAAAGAAGGTCGTTTCTTACTGGTAAAAGGAACAATCCAGCAAGAGGATATAACAATAGCCAACATTTATGCCCCAAACATAGGTGCAACCACTTTAATAAAAGAAACTCTTTGCGACATTAAATGACACATAGATCCCAATACAATAATATTGGGAGACTTCAACACATCTCTCACACCACTAGATCAATCGTCAAGACAAAAGGACAGTAAAGATGCCTCAGACCTAAGGAACACCATAAACCAAATGGACCTAGTAGACACATACAGAATATTCCACCCAACTACAGCTGAATTCACATTTTTTTCAGCTGCTCATGGAACTTTCTCTAAAATAGACTATATCCTAGGCCACAAAGTGAGTATTAGCAAGTTAAAAAAAATGTGGCATAATCCCCTGCGTCTTTTCAGACCATAATGGAATGAAACTAGAAATCAACTATAAGAAGACTTAGAGAAACTTCATAAACATGTGGAGACTGAACACCACACTGCTGAATGAGGAATGGGTAAGAGAATAAATAAGGGGAGAAATTAAGAAATTCCTAGAAACAAATGAAAACAGAGAAACAACATATCAAAATCTCTGGGACACCCTGAAGGCAGTATTAAGAGGAAAATTTATAACACTGAGTGCCCACATAAGAAGAACAGAAAATTACCAAATAAATAACCTAATGACCCACCTCAAAGCCCTTTAAAAACAGGAACATTCTAACCCCAAAGTCAATAGAAGACAGGAAATCATTAAAATCAGAGAATAAATCAATGAAGTAGAGAATAAAAAAAAACATTACAAAAAATCAACAAAACCAAAAGCTGCTTCCTTGAAAAAATAAACAAGATAGATAAACCACTAACCAACCTAACCAAAAGAAAGAGAGAATTAACCCAAATTACTAAAATAACGGATGAAAAGGGTGATATTGCCACCAACGGCACAGAAATGCAGAGGATTATCAGAAACTACTTTGAAAAACTATACTCCAAAAAAATGGAAAGCCTAGAAGAAATTGACAAATTTCTAGACACGTACAACCTTCCTAAGTTGAATCAAGAAGATGTAGAAAATTTAAATCAACCAATAGCAACTAAAGAGCTTGAAGCAGCAATAAAGAACCTACCATCAAAGAAAAGCCCAGGTCCAGATGGTTTCCCAAGTGAGTTTTATAAAACCTTTACAGAAGAACTAATCCCAATATTCTTAAATCTATTCCGTGAAATAGAAAGAAACAGGACTCTCCCAAACACATTCTATGAAGCCAACATCACACTAATACCAAAACCAAATGACGACAACTCAAGAAAAGAAAACTACAGACATATATCGTTGATGAAATTAGACACAAAACTTCTAAACAAAATACTAGCAACACGCGTTCAAAACCACATCACGAAAATCATACATCATGACCAAGTCTGGTTCATCCCAGGGATGCAAGCCTGGCTCAACATACAAAAAACAATCCATGCAATCTACCACCTAAACAGAACTAGAGACAAAAATCACATGATCATTTCAATAGATGCTGAAAACGCATTCAACAAAATTCAACAACCATTCATGATAAGAACACTGCAGAGAATCGGAATAGAAGGAACATACCTCAGCATCATAAAGGCAATATAAAATAGGCCCACAGCAAACATCATACTGAAGGGGGAAAACTTCGAGAGTTCCCTTTAAAAACAGGAACAAGACAAGGATGTTTGCTGTCACCACTCCTTTTCAATATAGTACTTGAGACTCTAGACAGAGCAATAAGAAAAGAGAAGGAAATAAAAGGGGTACAAATAGGAAAAGAAGAACTAAAATTATCTCTATTTGCAGATAACATGACATTATACTTAGAAGATCCAATAAACTCAACTAAAAGGCTCATAGAACTGCTCAACAATTCAGCAAAGTGTCTGGATACAAAATCAATCTTAAAAAATCAGAAGCATTTCTGTATGCCAACCATAAATCCACTGAAAAAGAAATCCAGAAGACATTTCCAATCAAGATATCCCCAAAACAATAAAATACTTGGGAATAAACCTAACCAAGGAGGTAAAAGACCTCTAGAAGGAAAACTATAAAACACTGAAAAAAAGAAATTGAAGATCTTAGAAGATGGAAAGATCGCCCATGCTCTTGGGTAGGCAGAATAAATATCATCAAAATGGCCATTCTCCCAAAAGTGTTCTACAGATTCAATGCAATCCCCATTAAATTACCAAAGTCATTCTTCACTCACATAGAAAAATCTGATCTTAAATTCATTTGGAACAACAAAAAACCCAGAATAGCCAAAGTAGTTCCCAGCAACAAGAACCATACAGGAGGCATCACAATACCTGACTTCAAACTATACTACAAAGCCATAATAATAAAAACAGCATGGTATTGGCACAAAAGCAGACACATAGACAAATGGAGCAGAATAAGACTCCAAAACAAACCCACACACCTAAAGCCAATTGATTTTTGACAAAGGGGCTAAAAACATCCCCTGTAAAAAAGATAGCCTCTTCAACAAATGGTGCTGGCAAAACTGGCTAAATAGAAATAAACCCCACTTTCTCACCTAGTACAAGAGTCAATTCAAGATGGATCATAGACCTAGAAATCAGACCAGAGACCTTGCAGCTACTTGAAGAGGGCATAAGTCCAACACTTCAACACATAGGCACAAGAAAAGACTTCTTCAACAAGACCCAAAGGCACAGGAAATTAAAATGAGGATCAATACATGGGATTGCATTAAACTAAAGAGCTTTTGTGCAGCAAAGGAAACAATCAAGAACCTCAACATAGAGCTGACAGAATGGGAGAAGATTTTTGCCAGCTACTCCTCTGATAGAGGACTCATATCTAGGATATACAGAGAACTTAAAAAAATCACCACTGAAAAACCAAATAATCAAAAAATGGGCAAGTGAACTAAATAGACACTTCACAGAAGAAGAAATACAAATGGCCAAGAAATGTATGAAAAAACGTTAAACCCCATTAGCAATCAGAGAGGTGCAAATCAAAACTACCCTGAGATTTCACCTAACACCAATTAGAATGGCAATCATTAAAAACACAAACAACAACAAATGCTGGTGAGGATGTGGAGAAGTAGGAACTCTAATACAATGTTGGTGGAATTGCAAATTAGTGCAACCACTTTGGAAAACAGTGTGGACGATCCTCAGAAGAATAGGAATGAACCTACCATATGACCTAGTAATACCACTTCAGTCCAAAAGGACTGAAACCAAACTACAAGACTAATGCATGTATATCTATGTTTATAGCTGCACAATTCACAATTGCCAAACTTTGGAACCAGCCAAGGTGTCCATCAACAGATGAATAAATCACAAAACTATGGGATATGTACACAATGGAATTTTATGCCGCCATAAAGAAGAACAAAATTACATCATTTGCAGGGAAAGGGAGGGCACTGGAAAACATTATGCTAAGTGAGATTAGTCAGTCACAAAGAGTGAAAAGTTGGTTGTTCTCCCTAATATGTGGAAGCTAGGGAGAATGGGACTTAGAAGGGATCCCCAGACAGAGAAGGAGAAAACTTTAGTTGAGCAAAGAAGGCAACCAAACTGAGGGAGACAGGAGGGGGGAAGAGGGAAATACAATAATGCACATGATGTGTACACACACAAAAAAAAGAAAAGAAACTCATACATTTAGCATTATAAAGGATAAAACAAAAAAATCAGGAATAAAAAGTAAATTATATAAAAACCAAAATTATCATATCCTGAAATTTTTTATTTATTTATTTATGTTTTATTGGTGCATTGTAGTCTTACATCACAATGAGTATCAGTTTGGTGTTAACATACATGCACACAGCTCTTGGTGTCCCTTGCCTCCACCTCCCCCCCCCACGTATAGCACTGAGAATGATGTTGGTATAATCTCATATATACACATTGTTTATGACAGTAAATCCATAGATTCACTTCTTTATTACCCTTCCCCTTCCCTTGTACCCCTTCCCTTGCACCACTGAGGGTTCTCCGTTGTCACTGGAGTCCCTTTGGTGTCCCCACTACTCCCTAAGTTGCGCATATTAATGAAAACATATGTCCCTTCTTTTTTGTGATTGGCTAATCTCACTTAACATAATGTTCTCCAGATCTTTCCATCTTCTTGCGAATGCTGTTATTTTGTTCTTCTTAATTGCTGAGTAGAATTCCATTGTGTGCATTTCCCACAATTTTGTAATCCATTCATCTGTTGATGGACATCTAGGTTGGTTCCAGAATTTGGCCACTGTGAATTGTGCTGCTATGAACATGGATATACATATATTACTGTTGTTTTCTAGTTTCAGTCCCTTTGGTATGATACCCAATACTGGTATAGCTGGATCATATGGTGGATCCATTCCCAGTTTTCTGAGGAATCTCCACACTGATCTCCATAGTGGCTGAACTAGTTTGCAATCCCACCAACAGTGTAGAAGAGTCCCAATTTCCCCACATTTGTTGTTGTTTGACTTCTTAATGCTTGCCATTCTAGTTGGGGTCAGATGAAATCTTAGAGTAGTTTTGATTTGCATCTCCCTGATTGCTAATGATGTTGAACATTTTTTCATGTATCTATTGGCCATTTGTATCTCTTCTTTCGTGAAGTGTCTATTCATTTCAGTTGCCCACTTCTTGATCGGGTTGTTTGTTTTCTTAGTGTAAAGTCTTTTAAGTTCTTTGTATATCCTAGA
>PVJS01013491.1:0-41988 GCA_004027185.1 Glis glis | reverse complement strand
AGAGAGAGAGAGAGAGAGAGAGAGAGAGAGAGAGAGAGCTGAGGCTGGCCGCGAACCCGGATCCTCTGGTCTCTGCCTCCCAAAGTACTGGGATTACAAGCGTGCGCCACCACGCCCGGCTTGAGCTACATTTTTTATTTTAGAATATGAAATAGCTAAGCTACTGATTAATTTTAATAAAGATTGAAATAAGAATTTCCTCAGTTTATGTAATGAAGCTAAATCTTCACTATATTTTTATCCTAACGGCTTGAATTCATTTCATGTGAAGGTCCAATGATTCATGTAATCCAGCCTGTGTAGTTAGCTGGCCCTTCACCATAGCCTCAGGGTCCTTGGGAGAGAGTCTCTCAGCCTCCCTGAACCTTGCTTTCACCCAAGTGGTGTGAGAGTGCTAAAGGGGCACACTTCATGGAGTGGGCAGGGAGGGGATCGCAGGGTACCCAGAGGCTGGGGATATATAGTGAGTGCTCTCGATGAGGAAGACCTGGCCCCAGAAGAGAAAATTGTTGGACTCCCAAAGTAAGTGCAGTTCTAAATGTTCACCGTTTGCTACTTAGTGCTTTCTTTTACAGATTCCCCTTCATGGGCCCGCCAGTGGCTGGAACACAGAGCAGTGAAGGGCAGAGTCTGGGGCCGCAGGCCGTCGCTCAGGTAACACTGCTCGAATCGGTCACTCTGGAGGGCACACGGTCCTGCCTCCTGCCAAACCCTTCTCATAGTAAGGCCCCTTCTAGAAAGGAGCAGCAGCCCTAGAAGCCTGCCTGAGTATACTCTCAGTGCAACAGAAATAAAGATGTTTTATTGCCTTTTAAACAAAAGACAAATTGAGGCTAAAAAGTTGACCACAATTTCTAAAAAGGGCCTGTACACTTAGGTAGAAAGTCATTTGAAGGGAAACCAAATGCCTAGGGCCCTGGTTTTACATTTACTTACTTATTACCCCAGGAAGACATTTTATATCCTATACTTCAGAGTTAACCCATTACATTTAAAATGTAAAACTGCTGGAAACAATAGAAAATAATGATTGTAATGATTCCACTTAGATATGAGTAGTTGTCGTGTTCTTTTTATTCCTTAGCATAACTTAGTGGTTTGAATATTCGCCATTTATAATCAGCGTTAAGTGTAAATACTTATACTCTATTCTTTCAAGCAATGCCTTGGGAAAGGAGAACTCCTTTCATACAGTGTTTTCTTCAGTGATTTTTTTTAAAAAAGTGTATCTGCCTAGAAAAAAATATCTCCCTTTTGGAATTTCCTGTTTTATCCTAGCAGGTAGACTTTAGATTTACTATGCTGATAAGTATATCTTTTTCCTAATTAAAAGGGAGACACTATTTAATACTTTGGAAAAGACTTTGTAGCTAATTTAAAAAAAAATCCCAGTTTTACCATGAATTTACTGGGCAACTTTGGGCAAGTTCTTTAACCTCTCTTCTGATCTGTCCAGTGTCACACCAACTGCTTTTCAGTACTATAAAGATTGCACATAATATATTCTGGTTTCTAGTGTCATTTATAATATTACCTTGTATATAGCCGATGTCTAATAGAACTTGTGACAATTGTGTAAACAGTTTTTCAAAATTAATTTTACTTATCAGATGATTGCTGAGGAATTATTAGATTAGCAACTGCTTATTCACTCTCAAAGAAACAAGACATTTATTTAGAAAATGAGACTAATATTTATAATTAGTGTATTTTTCTTTTACTATTTGTATGTTAGAACATTAGTTCTTGTTATAAATAACTTTGTGGACCGAGCGTGGTAAAGCATGCCTATAGTCCCAGTACTTGGGAGGCTAAGACAAGAGGATCACAGGTTTGAAGCCAGCCTCAGCAACTTAGTGAGGCCTTGTTCCCAAATTAAAAAAAAAAAATTAGGGCTGGGGGTGTATGTTGGAGGTAGAATGCTCCCTGGGTTCAATCCCCAGCACCACCACCACTAAAAAAAGAACTTTGTGCTATGGAATAGCATCTACTAAGTTTGGAATCTGTGTTTATATGTTTAATGACAGAAGAAACTAGGTAACCTTCACAAAAAGTGAGATGTGTATCTCCAGCTTAGTATTAACAGTATTTGATTTGTACTAGTATTATATTTCAGATGAATAATTCTTATCTAAGCATAACTGTTTTTCAGCTAAATCTAGAAAATATAATAGTTCAGCTATAGAAATAAATTTTCACAAATTAGGTTGTCACCCACTAATTTATCTTAGTTTTTAGAAAAATTAAAACCTAAAAGATATCTGAGAAAAATATTTTATTTTTTCTATTTCTTTTTCTTAAAGTTTTTTCCCCCTTTAATTGAAGTATGGAATTAAACATATTTGTAAATTTTACTTATTTTAGGATGGCAGTATAACACATCAGATTTCTAGGCCTAATCCTCCAAATTTTGGTCCAGGCTTTGTCAGTAAGTATGAATCTAATCAGTCACATGTTTCTGGGGATTGCTTGTCGGGCTGTGTCTGTGCTGTTCTGAGCAGTCGGAATTAGTTAGGAGCGCTACCTTCAACCTGAGTGCCCTCCTCTCTTAACCAGGCCTCCCCCACCCCCCAATTAGGCAACTGTTTTCAAGGCATGTATTTTCATTGCTTTTTTTCTCTGTGCATGAAGAATTAGAGATAAATAATTTAATACAGACAAATCATCTTCCCCATTCTCTTCAATATTACTGCTGCTGGTTTTGTTTATTGATTGGGTACTTTACAATCTATAGAGTGAAACCACTGTTTGCTCTCATGCCAGTCTGCCTAAGTGACAGGGACATTAATGGGAAGAACAAAGGAACTGTGCTTAGAAAATCATCGGGTCACAGCATGGTGTGAAGGCGAGTACACAGGATGCCCCTGGGCCCTTGCCAGTTGTCCTCAGGGTCCCAAGGCGGTTCAGGATAGTGTTTAACGTTCTCCCCAGACTGAACCTTTCTGAACTCTTCAGACTGTTTAGCTAACTTTTTTCACCATTATCTTTCATTTTGCTCACCTCTGCTCTCCTGGTTCCAGAAACCAGAAAGGCTTTCCTTGCGGTAGGTCTCATTCTACCAGAAGCAGAACTTCTGAAACCTTGTGAAAAAGCCTGTTCTTGAAAAATGCCCTTCAAATTTACTAGCCTAGATTTCACATTCATACGTGTGCTGGAACTTCTGGGTTTAGCAACAAACCCAGTCTGACCTTTTGAAATTCCCCTGCATTAATTATGATTATAATTTGAATACATATTTGCATTAAAAACAAGTAAACTACTGTAACCAACTGGCTTTTTCTGGCTTTATTGCGCCTATTGGCTTTGGTTGGATTCTTAATGTATGACAATACTTTGTTATCATTGATGTTATTTCAGCTGATGTCCTTCTAGGATTGTATTGATTCATTTCTTTGTCTTGTAGTGAGTCAAAAAGGTATACTCACAATTTTTCACTACCTGAGGTGGCCCCCCTTTTTGGACTTGGCATTAATGGAGTAAAGTGCCCTTAAAAAATAAGGAGGGGAATATTAGTACAAGTCGAAGAGATGTGACTGTTTGAGGAGCTGTAGCGGCAGTCTTAGAAGTACAAAAGATTTTACTTGGTTAACCATTCCCTCCCCTTACTTACAGAAGTACAAGTTAAAAAATTAATAAGAATTATCAGTGTTTTCAATTTACAGATTGCCTTTATAAAACACAGACTTCAAATTAGTCCTTTCTTAAACATTTGGGGTTCCCTCCCTTTGTTTTGTACATTTTTTCACAAGTAAGAAATAGGGAAAGGTTTATAAACTAAGGGAAATTAGCATGAGAAATATTATTTAGTCCATGCTCTGGAAGTTAATGGGATAGGCCTTACTTTGTCTCTTCAAAATCAGTAAAGTTGGATTAATAAAATGTATGTATAACTTAATACATAGTTTGGTTTATGAGTTAAATAATTTGATAGTCCTGTAGATAAAAGCATCTCATTAGATGAATGTCTTCTGCTTTTTGAAGATTGGATTTGTAGTATCTATAACTGTTATGTTAACCAGTGTCCTAAGTATGTAATCTCTGGCTTTCTTAATTAAATGTTTCTCCAAATCTACTTTTTAGTTACATAATAGTCTAATATTTAGTTTTTTTTTTTCAAAATTTTCTATTAAGTGGTCATGGCGAAATTGCCATTCCTTGCAAAATGGATTTGTGTGACTATTAATAATCTTGGACCCTTTAGGAAATTAACACAGGTGAATTTTTTATTCTCCCTTCAGATGATTCACAGCGTAAGCAGTATGAAGAATGGCTCCAGGAGACCCAGCAGCTTCTCCAGATGCAGCAGAAGTATCTTGAAGAGCAAATCGGTGCACACAGGAAGTCCAAGAAAGCCCTCTCCGCTAAGCAGCGCACTGCCAAGAAGGCGGGGCGGGAGTTCCCGGAGGAGGACGCAGAGCAACTCAAGCATGTTACTGAGCAGCAAAGCATGGTTCAGAAGCAGCTGGAGCAGGTATGAGAAGGCTCAGCAACGCGGAAGCCACCGCCGTTGAGATGTCTGGTGTGTGGCTCACCAGTGACACAGGGTTGCGGTCGGTAGTGAGCATCTCAAGAACAAGTAGCCGTCCCAGTCCTCTCCCAGGCGTGGTCATCAGAGCACATGCATACTGAATGCCATCAGAAAGATTGGTTGTCATAATTCTGATTTAGTAAAACCGTTCTCATACTCTAGCAAGCCTGGTATTAATAGAGAGATTCCATTAGTTCCTCTGCACTATAAAATGACTGTGCAAGTGCCACGCTCCTCCGTCTTTGGAGAGTCTTTGCCTTTCTTGAGATGGGTCACAGGAAGATTCTGGGTGGAGGTGGAAACAAGAAAAAGGTCCGTGAGTTGCTTTTCACTTGGAGTTGACCTTTTCTTTACTGTGTCCTTTGGTTCCCTGGTTACTAGTGGACTTTCAGTTACAGCATTTGAATTATTCTGGATTATTTTTCAACCTATGTTTTTATTATTATTTCTTAATATTTTGGTCTTAAAAATACAGTGATATATCTTATATAAAGGACTCATTCCTGAAAAATGAAGCCACTTTGCTGTTATCTTCCACTCTATACCACATATTCCTCAAAACGTTCAAACTGAGTAATTATACTGAAAAAGAAGTAGCATTTTATATTTTATTTTATTTTGATTCATTTATTTTTATTTTTATTTTTTGGCGGTACTGGGGATGGAACTCAGGAGCATTCTACCTCCGAGCTTCACCCCCAGCCCTATTTTTTATTCTTTATTTTGAAACAGGGTCTCACTAAGTTGCAGAGGGCCTCACTAAGTAGCTGAGGCTGGCCGCGAACCTGCAATCCTCCTGTGTCAGCCTCCCAAGTACTGGGATTACAAGCGTGCGCCACCATGCCCGGCCAGAAGTAACATTTTAAAATCTCTTTAAACTAAAAGGATAAAGTGTTCAAAATGAGTTTACAGCCCACTCCTGAGTATTTACCCAAGTGAATTAGAAACTTAAGTTCATGCAAAAACCTGTACATGAGTGTTTATAACAGCTTTACTCATAGTCATCAAATCTAGAATGGCTAGCTGGGTGCACTGGCGTGCATCTGCAGTTCCCACCACTCAGGAGGCTAAGGTGGGAGGATCACTTGAGCCCAGGAGTCCCAGACCAACCTGGGCAACACAGCAAGACCCCATCTTAAAAACAGAAGAAAACTCAAAATCCAAACCCTTCCCACCTCCCCCTCAAAAGATGAATGGTTAAAGTGTGGTACACCATACAATGGAATGTTGCCTAGCACTAAATAAAGAATGAGCTGTTGACACATGCAAACAACTTGGCTATCAAGAACATTATGCCAAGTACAAGAAGCCAATCCCAAAGGTTATATACTGATCCTGTCCTATTTACATAACATTATTTTTGGTGGGGGTGGCTACTGGGGATATCCCAGGAGCATTCTACCTCCAAGGTACACCCCCAGCCCTTTGTATTTTTTAATTTTGAAACATGGTCTCACTAAGTTGTGTAGACTGGCCTCGAGCCTGTGATCCTCCTGTCTCAGCCTCCCAAGTACTGGGATTATAGGCAAGTGCCTATAAAGATGAGATTAATGATTAATGATGACCAAAGGTGGGGGGGTTAACACAAAGAGGGTGGCATGAGAGAGATATTGATGGCCACACTAATTACAGTGTTGATAGATTGTACACCAAAAATTAAACTCTGCCTTTGACAGTTTTAATGTTAAAATTCAAATTAAAAATAAACTCAAATGTTAATACCAGAAAGGAGCAGGAGGTTCAGAGTAAATTGGCTTGGTGAAAATTGGAGTGTTCCCCGTGTCATGTACAATCCAAGAAGTATCCGCACATCTTCTGTCCCATTTAACCTCGTCTGCAGCTTTCTGAAGGCGTTAGTATTATCACCAGTTTTATAAATTAGAAACTGGTGTGTTACTCCTTTCAAGCCACTGCAACTAGAATAATGTTCCAACAACACGGTGATGTAATTAATATTCCTAATGTTTAGCACTAGGGCCTTTATAGAGCAAGAGGCTTCTTTTCTTTTTAAATTTACTCCCTTCACAGCCAGCCTCAGCTACTTAGTGAGGCCCTCTGCACCTTAGCGAGACCCTGTTTTAAAATAAAGAATAAAAAAATCGGACTGGGGGTGTATCTTGGAGGTAGATTGCCCCTGGGCTCAATCCCCAGTTCTGCAAAAAAATAAATAAATTACAAAATAAAAAGGGCTGGGGGGGGTAGCTCAGAAGTAGAATACCCCAGGTTCAATCTGCAATACCACACACACACACACACAAAAGTAGTTACTTTTATAAACTAGATTTAGCACTTTTACTCACATCAGCATTTTGTGTAAGATGAGAGCCTAGTTTTTGGCATATCCAAGATCAAATCTTATTTAGAAGCTAATACTGCACTTTACTTGAAAAATGGGGCAGATTGTCTTTTATAACATAGTTACCAACGATTCAGTGTAATCCTAGGAAGAAAAGTAGTTGGTGGTAATATTTTTTATAGTAGTCAGAAATGTCAGGAGAGAGACATGGATGACCACCATCTGTATCTATGAACTATGTTTCAGATGTGCTAGGTGCTTCGTGAACACCTCCCCACCGTCTGTATCTATGAACTGTTTCAGATGTGCTAGGTGCTTCGTGAACACCTCCCCACCGTCTGTATCTATGAACTGTTTCAGATGTGCTAGGTGCTTCGTGAACACCTCCCCACCGTCTGTATCTATGAACTGTTTCAGATGTGCTAGGTGCTTCATGAACACCCCACTGCCTCATTAGTCCAGTCTGACCCTCCAGTGTAACTAGTAGGCTGGTTAGGATGACAAGAAAAGAAAGGAATTACACAGCTCTTGGGGAAAAGATCAGATACCCATGTTTGCAGAAAATATATTAGTCTGACTAGGAAACCCAAGAAAATAAGGTGAATAGCTATTAAACTACTGGGTTCACTATATTACTATGATATTTTTGAAAAAATTGGATGATTTTGAAATATATGTACATAATTTTACATCCCTTCTTTTCCCAGCTTCCTAATGTTGAGGTTCTCAAAAGTATGGATTACTCCTTACTTTTTATTTTTATCTTAATATTTGGTGCATTGGGGTACATATTTTTTTTTTATTTGGTGGTGCAGGGATTGAGCCCAGGGACATTCTGTCTCCTAGCTATATCCCCAGTCCTATTTCATTTTATTTTTTTGGAAACAGGGTCTTGCTAAGTTGCTGAGGCTGGCTTCGAACCTGCGGTCCTCCTGTCTCAGCCTCCCAAGCACTGGGATTACAGATGTGGGCCACCAAACCTGGCGATACAGGTGTTTTTAGAATGAATTAATTGACGTTCATCAGTCATTATTTATAGCCTATTTAGAATCTACCCAAAATATTACTTCAAAGCTTATATAGGTTTCAGAAATAATTTGAAAGCTGGGTGTGGTGGTGCACACTTGTAATCCCAGTACTTGGGAGGCTGAGACTGGAGGATCCTGGTTCGCGGCCAGCCTCAGCTACTTAGTGAGGCCCTCTGCAACTTAGTGAGACCCTGTTTCAAAATAAAGAATAAAAAATAGGGCTGGGGTTGTAGCTCAGAGGTAGAATGCATCTGGGTTAAATCCCCAGTACCACAAAAAAAAATTTTTTTTAATATGGTACCCATCAAATTCAGAGAGTTTTATAAATCTAGTCTTTTTAACCTGGGAGAAGAATGTGGTATACATGCTAGTAATTCATTGGACTTTATACTGTTGTGTAATTTTGTGTATTTAAGAAATGAAATCATTAAAGTTTGAATTAAATCTCAGTTATTCTAGTGTTGTGTATTAATGTGACCTCTAAGGCACCATAATTAACTACTTCTTTTTTTTTTTTTTGCGGTACTGGGGATTGAACGCAGGGGCGTTCTACCTCTGCGCTACACCCCCGGCCCTATTTTTTATACTTTATTTTGAAACTGGGTCTCACGAAGTTGCAGAGGGCCTCACTAAGGAGAGAGAGAGAGAGAGAGAGAGAGAGCGAGCGCGCGCGCTGAGGCTGGCCGCGAACCCGGATCCTCCAGTCTCCGCCTCCCAAAGTACTGGGATTACAAGCATGCGCCACCATGCCCGGCTCAATTAACTACTTCTTATGTAGCTCCTGTGTGTGGTTTAATATTACTTTTCGATGTGTAGTTTAAGTGGCATATGACTGTCTTAATACTTATTTCAGATCCGTAAACAACAGAAAGAGCATGCCGAGTTGATTGAAGATTACCGGATCAAGCAGCAACAGCAACAGCAGCAGCAGTGTGCACTGGCCCCGCCTCTCCTAATGCCTGGTGTCCAGCCCCAGCCACCCCTCGTTCCAGGTGCCACCCCACCTACCATGAGCCAACCCAACTTCCCCATGATGCCACAGCAGCTTCAGCACCCACCACACACAGCAGTGCTCTCTGGCCACACTAGCCCCGCAAGAATGCCCGCTGTACCTGGATGGCAACCTCCCAGCACTCCTGCTCACCTCCCCCTCAATCCTCCCAGGATTCAGCCCCCAATTGCCCAGTTACCAATAAAAGCGTGCACACCGGCCCCAGGGACAGTGTCAAATGCAAACCCACCGAGTGGACCGCCACCACGAGTGGAGTTTGATGACAACAACCCCTTTAGTGAAAGTTTTCAAGAACGGGAGCGAAAGGAACGTTTGCGAGAACAGCAGGAAAGACAGCGAATCCAACTGATGCAAGAAGTAGACAGGCAGAGAGCTCTGCAACAGAGGATGGAGATGGAGCAGCACGGCCTGATGGGCTCTGAGCTAGGCTGCAGGACATCTGTGCCCCAGATTCCATTCTACGGTTCTGAGCGACCTTGTGATTTTATGCAGCCTCCCAGACCCCTTCCGCAGTCTCCCCAGCACCCACAGCAGATGGGGCAGGTGTTACAGCAGCAGAGCTTACAAGGACCTGTCCATTCTCCTCCCACCCCAACTTTCATGCCAGCCAGTGAGCGGAGGCAGGGAGGACCTCCCGCGTTTGTTCCCGATTCCCCATCCGCTCCGGGCGGAAGTCCAAACTTCCATTCTGTGAAGCAGGGACACGGGAATCTTTCTGGGACCAGCTTCCAGCAGTCCCCTCTGAGGCCTCCGTTTACACCTGCTTTACCAGCAACACCTCCCGTAGCAAACAGCAGTCTCCCGTGTGGCCAGGACCCTGCTGTCACCCATGGACAGAGTTATCCAGGATCGACTCAGTCTCTCATTCAGTTGTATTCTGATATAATTCCAGAAGAAAAAGGGAAAAAGAAAAGAATGAGAAGAAAGAAAAAAGATGATGATACAGAATCCACTAAAGCACCGTCAACTCCCCATTCAGATATAACTGCTCCCCCAACCCCAAGCATCTCAGAAACTACCTCCACTCCCACCGTGAGCACGCCCAGTGAGCGTCCTCAGCAGGGCGAAGAGGTGGGGGAGCCCAGCGACACATCGCCTCCCACTGTGGCGGCAGGCCAGCCGAGTGCAGAGTCAGAAAACAAACTTCCCAGTACTGATTTCTCACAAGGAACTCCAAATCAGCAGACTTATGCAAATCCAGAGGTGGATAAGCTCTCCACAGAAACCCCTGCCAAAACTGAAGAAATAAAACTGGAAAAGGCTGAGACAGAGCAGTGCCCAAACCAAGAGGAGACCAAATTGGAGGAGCAGACTAGAAGCAAGGGAGAAGATGACACCGCAGCTGGGCCTGCCTCCTCAGCGCAGAGTCCTTCGCACTCTGCTGGGGCCCCTGCCGCCAAGGGAGATTCAGGGAATGAACTTCTGAAACACCTGTTGAAAAATAAAAAGTCCTCTTCCCTTTTAAATCAAAGACCAGACGGCAGTTTCTGTTCAGGGGACAGTTGCACAAAGGATAATAAACTGGTGGAGAAGCAGAACCCAGCAGAAGGATTGGTAAGTGTGTCGTGAAACCTACAGCATACTGTTTTTAATTTGTTTTCAATTATATTTATCACAGATTAATTTCAACACTGTTTTGCAATCTTTTTACTCTAAAGAACTACTTTCTATTTTGTTGTTTGTCACCATGGAACCCATGTTTTTACTTATATTCATAAACTATATTAAGTAAGTTTTTTACGTTTTTTTAAGAAACAAAGGTAGAAGGTACTGAATTGATCTAAAGGAAGCACATGTTTGTGTATCTTTATTGTAAATAAGTGTCAAAGTTTCATTAATCTCTTTAAAATATAGGAGATGGCTCCTGCACCTTGTTAATATCCTGTGGATTCTCAGGGATCACTCACATTGGGAACCCATTTTCTCACAATATATTAATGTTGTACAAATGTCATCTTACATGTAGGCAGTATTTCATCTTTGTAATTTCTATGTATCAATAATCTACCCATTTTAGTTATCAATATTAGATTTGCTTTTGATTTTTCATTTGCATGAAGAACATAATTGTAAATATACTTTTACAAGAACCCCCTATCCCATTTCAGTTAATTTCATTACGATGCTTCAAAACTCAGGTTTCTGGATCCTGGTCATTAGTCTTTCCATAGCTTTTTTTTTTTTTTTTTTTTTTTTTGTGGTACTGGGGATTGAACCCAGGGGCATTTTACCTCCAAGCTACATCCCCGGCCCTATTTTTTTTATTCTTTATTTTGAAACAGGGTCTCACGAAGTTGTGGAGGGCCTTACTGAGTAGCTGAGGCTGGCTGCAAACCTGCAATCCTCTTGTCTCAGCCTCCCAAGTACTGGGATTATAAGCATGCGCCACCACGCCCAGTCTGTTCCATAGCTTCTGCCTCTTAACTTTCAGAAGGTACAGAGCCATTACTGGTGTATTCATAAAGCTTTCCCTAGGGTGCTTTTCAGACTGGATTTTATCATTTTCATATTTTAATTGAATAGGGGTGGAGCAGTGTATTTAGTTATCCAAATTTGCAGTTTTAAGATTATTTCTGAGGCTTACCTTTTTGCAGTTGTTGGCATACTCTTTTTTGTCTCTTCGATCGTTCAGTAGAGATTGAGCACTGACCAAGTGGATTCACATAATTTTTGTAAATTTAGTGGTTGTGCTCTTCCAGTCTCATCCAGCCGGATCTCAGGATGCATTCTCCAAGACATCTTGTTGCCCTAAGAGTTCTGAATGACTTACAGTCCCTTGAATGTCTCTATTTCCAGCCTCCCACACATGGCCATATGCTGCTGCTTCTGCCTATGCTGCTGTTCCCCCTTCTTTTCTATAGCTGGTCTTTTTATCTTGTAAAATGCAGTTCTGGAATCCCCTTCTCCACATCCCTTTCTCGGCCTGGCCAGTCTCAAATGTGTGTTGGTGCCATGTGTACCGCATCGCTGTAGTACTGTTCGGCCTTACTCAGGTGGCCCGCAAAGGGCACAGACTGCATCTTGAGCATCTTCATACTGAAATTTGTGCTGCGCAAGAATGTTCAATAGTCTGGGGATCAGCCACATGTCGAGTTTAAAAAGCAGGCACTAGCTGGGTGTAGGGGCGTACGCCTGTAATCCAGTACTTGGAAGGGTTAGACAGAAGGAGTATAGGTTTGAAGCTAGCC
This sequence comes from Glis glis, assembly GCA_004027185.1. NCBI lineage: Eukaryota > Metazoa > Chordata > Mammalia > Rodentia > Gliridae > Glis > Glis glis. Next base: position 29,936 of record PVJS01013491.1, on the reverse strand, counting down.
TTGGTAACTTAGCGAGGCTCTCAGCAACTTAGCCAAGACCCTGTTTCCAAATAAAAAATAGGGCTGGGGGTGCAGCTCGGAGGTACAGTTAGCATGCCCCTCGGTTCAATCCCCAGCAGAAAAAAAAAAAAAAGCAAAAGCAGGCACCTAAATGAAAGAATATAAGGTGTGGTGATCCCTTGTGATTTTTTTTTTTTCAGTACTGGGGATTGAACCCAGGGGCATTCTACCTCTGAGCTACAACCCCAGCCCTATTTTTTAATTCTTTATTTTATTTTTTATTTATTTATTTATTTATTTATTTTTTGTGGTACTGGGGATTAAACCCAGGGGTGTTCTACCTCCGCGCTACACCCCCAGCCCTATTTTTTATACTTTATTTTGAAACCGGGTCTCACGAAGTTGCGGAGGGCCTCACTAGGTAGAGAGAGAGAGCTGAGGCTGGCCGCGAACCCGGATCCTCCGGTCTCCGCCTCCCAAAGTACTGGGATTACAAGCGTGCGCCACCACGCCGGCATTTATTCTTTATTTTAAAACAGGATCTCACTAAGTTGCGGAGACCTCACTAAGTAGCTGAGGCTGGCCGCAAACCCGGATCCTCTGGTCTCAGCCTCCCAAGTACTAGGATTATAAGTGTGCACCACCACACCCGGCCCTTGTGAATTTTTAAAAAACACATGGGCCAGGTGTGGTGGAACACACCTGTAATACCGGTATTTGGGAGAGTGAGATAGGAGGATGCAGGTTTGAGACCAGCCTCAGCAATTTAGCAAGGTGCTCAGTAGCTTAGCAAGACCCTGTTTCAAGAAGAAATAAAATAGGCCTGGGGTTATAGCTTGAAGTCAGAATGCCTCTGAGTTCAATCCCTAGTGCCCCCAAAACAAAAATAAAAAAAAAGCCTGCACAGTAGCACACACCTGTAATCCCAGTATTTAAGAGACTGAGAAGAATTACAAGTTCAGGGACAGCCTCAGCAACTTATCAAGACTCTCAGCAGCATAGCAAGACCCTGTTTCAAAATTTCAAAAATAGGGCTGAGGGTGTAGCTTGAAGGTAGAATGCCCCTAGGTTCGATCCCTAGTACCAAAAAAATAAAAATAAATCAAGTGTAGGGATATATTTTTAAAAATAGAAGCCAGGCATGGTCACGCATGCTTGTAATCCCAGTTCTTGGGCGGCTGAGACCGGAGGATCCGGGTTCGTGGCCAGCCTCAGCTACTTAGTGAGGCCCTCCGCAACTTAGTGAGACCCTGTTTCAAAATAAAGAATAAAAAATAGGATTGGGGGTGTAGCTCGGAGGTAGAATGCCCCTGGGTTCAATCCCCAGTACTGCAAAAAGAAAAGATAAAAATAGAAAAGTGATACATTGTTACTTTTTTATCTCAGGCAGGTTTTTAATCTTTTGTGCTCTTCTGTAATTAAGTATTCTTTGAAATGTAGTTATCTCTGCTTTTTAGTATAATTGTAAAGATTAGAAGTAATGTCTAGAAAGCAGTTACAGTGCCTTGACCCACACATACATAATGTGCAGTTGCATCAGTAATCTCTAGTAAGCCAATCAAGAAGTTCTTAGGTCCTCGCTACTCAAAATGCTGTCCTCTGGGATCAGGAGCACCGATTATCACCTGGGAGGATTTTAAGAAATGCAGGATCTTATGCCCCATTGAAGACCTACCATATCAGAATGTGGGTTTAACAAGATCCCCAGGGAATTCACATGCGTATCACGTTGGGGATCCACTGTCTTTGTGATCACCTGGTGGGCAGGTTAAGACACAGATTGCTGGGCCCTAGCTTCCAGAGTCTCTTCTGCTAGTCCAGGGTGGGACCAGAGAATTTTCATTTTTAGTCAGTCCCAGGGGCTGCCGCTGCTACTTGGGGAACTGACTACCTTGGAGAAGCAGGGGTCTAACCTAGGGATGGGCAGTCTGAACCTGTTTTGACCTCCACCCTTTTTTGTATGAGTAAGAATGGGTTTTTTAATGGTTGAAAAATAATCTAAGGAAGATAAATATTTTGCAACATGTAAAAATTATATGAAATTCAAATTTGTCCGTGAATTTAAGAAGTTCTATCTGGGCGTGGTGGCACATGCTTGTAATTGCAGTACTTGGAAGGCTGAGACAGGAGGATTTCATGTTTGTGGCCAGCCTCAGCAACTTAGGCCATTTGCAACTTAGACCCTACTTCAAAAAAAATTAAAAAATAGGGCTAGGCATGTAACTCGGAGGTAGAATGCCCCTGGCTTCAATCCCCAGTACCAAACAAACAAAAAGTTCTTCTGGGATGCAGCCAAGCTCATTCTTTAGTCTGGCTGCTTTTGCAGTGCAAGGTCAGAGCTGGGTAGACAGTCTGTGAGGCCCACAGGCTACAATCTTCACTCTCTTGCCCTTTACATACAATTTTGCTATCCATACTGTATGTTATTAGAATATGACTAGAAACTGTAATTTTCAAAACTGTCAAAGATCCATGCTGAATTGATTACAGTAAGTTCAGCAACCATAATTGTCTACAACAAAGTACTGATGCAAATTTTAGAAATAATGGAGGCTGAAAAATGTTCCTGTATTTTTAAGTACCGATAGAACTGCTCTCAAAAACCTTTTCAGGGCCTAGCTTACATCTCACTTCTTCTTAACCATAAAGACAAAAGTAAAGGGTTGTAGGGGTTTTTGCTGTTATTTGTGTTCTCTCCTACTGACTTTTAAGTAGACAGCCATTATTTCTCAGTCAGCTGTGGAATTGTGAGCCAGTTTGAGGGTCCAGTGTGGCTTCTTGGCTGGCTTAGCTGTTCTCTCAACTCTGCGTGGACTAGGAAGTGCTCTGGAGCCTGTGAATTGTCATGTAGACTCTGTGTTTCACCAGATCCTAGTTCGTATGGAGAACCAAAAGTAACTCACCAGGGCCACCATACAGAGGTTACCCAGTCATGTGGCTTGGGGCTGCTCTCCTGCTCTGCCCAGGAGCAGGAAGGAGGTGACTCCTGGCCCCAGGTGGTCAGCGGAAGGGTGGTACTTCATCCTCACTTCGGAGTTCTGTCTTCCCTTAAGCCCTGCAGCTGATTGGTTTCCATATTTGAGAAAAATGCCTGAAAGTGTGTGTGTATGCGTGTTGGGGGTGTATTTTCAGAAAACAAAGTTTTTGACACCACTATGTACCTTCCCTCCTTAGCTCTCGATACTATATTAGGAATATGAGTCATAGGGTGGAGCTGGTCTAGCATGAACTAAGAATCAAACATGTGATTAGTTCAACAGTTTTTTTTAACCTTTCCAATTATATTAGCAAACTTTGGGGGCTCAAATGCAAGGTGGTTTTGGAGGTAGCAACAACCAGTTGCCAAAAGCAGATGGAGGAAGTGAAACCAAGAAACAGCGAAGCAAACGGACGCAGAGGACTGGGGAGAAGGCAGCGCCTCGCTCAAAGAAGAGGAAAAAGGACGAAGAGGAGAAACAGGCGATGTACTCCAACTCCGACTCCTTCACCCACTTGAAACAGGTGCGTCGCTCAGCACGGCCTTTTAAAACTCCACAGGTGGGGGGCAGTGCCTTTCAGCCCTATGAAACTGAAACATTCTCTTCCTTGTGATGATTTCCGGATTAAAGTAGAGATTTATGGGGATAACGAACATCTGGACATGGAATCCAGTAGGCTTCTATTCCCAAGCAAAATTGTACCTTGTCCTCTCGGTACCTGAAATTCCCAGCACTCTAGGTGGACTGGTAGGTGTGGTCCAGGCCTACTTATATCCCAGAGGAGCAGCCTCAGCACCAGGAAAGACTGTCTGCATTTCTTATGACTCTGGGTCCAAGGAAATGCAGCCATGGGGCTCCCTCATCTAAGCTCGTTCTTACACATCTGTGGTTGTTGTGGAAGCAGGGAGACAGCCCCTAGTGCCCGTGGTAGTGCCTCAGCTCATGCCCGGTTCTTCCTGAGCAAAGATAAGGAGCCTAGTTTTCTTGTGAGATACCTGGCAGCATCCCTTTGGGATGGGAACAAAGCCTATTTTGAAGTGTTATCTCAGAAATTCCTTAATTTCTCTCACTCACTCTAGCCTTTTGGTACTTGAGATTTTTAAGTCTTATTTTTCTCAAGCCCTGTTGGCCTAAGTTGCTTCGGGTCTTAGGAAGTTGAGAAACACTCAGTTTTGCTTGTTTATCATGTGCATTACTCTTAAATGTGTTTTTTAATAGCAGCTCTCTCTGCTCCCTCTAATGGAACCGATCATTGGAGTGAACTTTGCGCACTTTCTTCCTTATGGCAGTGGCCAATTTAATAGTGGGAATCGACTTCTAGGAACTTTTGGCAGTGCTACCCTTGAAGGGGTTTCGGACTACTATTCTCAGTTGATCTACAAGGTATGTTTCTTTGCCAGGGTGCTAGCTTGCTTCTTCTTTAGATACCCTGTCACAGTTGGTAGAGTGTGCCTTGGTCTTGCATCTGGTCCACATCCAAGCTTCCATGCTTCACTAAAACTTAAATTCCACTAAAGGGTTAAAATTCTACCTGGTGAAGCACTTCTAACGTGAATATTTGAAATTTTCTATAGCGATTACTGTCTCCTTTCCTTCTCCATAAAAGCCCCTCATGCCCCTGAGCCCCTTGAAGATAGAGCTCTTAGGAGCTAGTCCCTCTACCTTCTTCAGGGCCAGCTTTAAGTAAACCTGATGCCTTCCACCCCTCCAAGAAAAGAAAGATATTTTCTATAGGTAAGAATACAAATTGTGAGAAGTAGCCATTGTATGTTTCCATGATAGAGGAAATATACTGACTTTCAAAATGAATTCAGATTCATAATAGATACTGGGAATGAAAAAGTAGTTAGACTTTCACCTTGGAAAATGAAATTTAAAAGTTCCAAATGCATTTTATCTAGTAATTTAGGTACTAATTGTAACTATGCTTTAATTTCGTAATATAAAACCAAATCAGGTTTATCTTTTAGTATTACTTTTCTAACAGTTTTATTATGGCATCATAGACAGCATCGGTTCACATCTGACTTTTGTAAAAAGATCATTTTTGCAAAGTATTTGAGAGTACGGTCTGTTTCCTGAGGACTTCTCTTGTGATTTTAATATTAAGACAGTTCTCTCAGTGCGATGCTCCCTTTCTTGTCTGTGTGGCTGCTCTTCAGTTACAGCTCCTTTCAGTGCAAGCCATTCGCAGCCTCACTTCAGCACCTTCAGGGAATCCTGTATCTTTGCAAGATTTGTAATTTCACCTTGCACTTGGTTTGCCTGGTAGTATTGGTAGATTCCAACATTCCTTGAGAGACTAAACAAGAAATGACAAATTGGTTAAGTTGGAAGAGGTCTTTGAAAAGGAACTGCATTTGTTAATATAGTTGGTCCTTCTAGGTTATTGTTACTCTTTTTGTTTTTGTTTTTGAGATCTTAGACGATCTAAATTCTAATATCTGAGATGTGAGTTGCAATGACAGGTTTAGGGCTACAGATTTTTTCAGTTGTTCCTAGAACTGAGAATTGAGTGAAAGAAATTTTGAGAACATTCTATAATTTATTGATTGAAATTTTAAGCTGTCTTTTACTAGCTATTTTGACCATGAAACATGGAAAGAATTGCACGTGATAGACTCAGGCATAATGGAAATGTGCTTCCTTATTGCAAGTAAGACAATGATAGTAATACACTCACAAAACCATAAGTAGCTGTTCTATTAAAAACCTTGTGGTCTGTGTGTATGTTTTTCTTCCTGGTTGTGCATTTGGGAATGAAGATGCATCTTGAGTACATTTCTGTAGCCTTGCTTCCATGTGCTAAAAAAATCACAGAACTAGGTTTTAGCAAGGTCATTGCATATTTGCTCAGTAGCATATAATTAAAAATTTTTTGGTCTCCTGCAGCAGAATAATTTAAGTAATCCTCCAACACCCCCTGCCTCTCTTCCTCCTACACCACCTCCTATGGCTTGTCAGAAGATGGCAAATGGTTTTGCATCAACTGAAGAACTTGCTGGAAAAGCCGGAGTGTTGGTGGGCCATGAAGGTAGGATGATAGCCTCCAAGTTCTACCCCTGTGTGGAATGTGCCTTGGCCAGCTGTTGATGCAGGCAGGGGAACTGTCAGGTTCTACCTGCTCGTCAACGCTGGGTACACGTGCTCACGCTCCGGTTTGTTTACTTTTGCAGTTACCAAGTCCCTAGGACCGAAGCCGTATCCACTGCCCTTTAGGCCGCAGGATGACTTGTTAGCCAGAGCTATTGCTCAAGGCCCAAAGACAGTTGATGTTCCAGCTTCACTCCCAACACCACCTCACAATAATCAGGAAGAATTAAGGTAGAAGTTACTTCTTTCTCAAATAGTTATTTCTTTTCCTATGTATTTAGCATAAAGTATGTAGAAATGGGATGTAAAAACATTCGAGTGGTAAAATTTGGTGAGTAATATTCTTGAGAATATTAATTTTGTAAGACATTATTACTGTTAAATATAATTTTTGTATTTTTACAATCTTATTTAGGGAGTTCAGCAAATGATAATTGAATAGACAATGGAAAATCTTCAGGGAAAATATTTCAAAGGTCACTGTCATTCACAAGCTACTGGTGTGGTTTGTTGGGTGTGCTGATGTTCTTGGCTATCTAGAGTGAGCAGCGGTGGCAGATGCCACAGAGTTCTGTGGGGCAGAGAGCCCATGGGCAGAGAGCTCCCGGCCAGTCTGCATCAGCATTCTGCCCCAAGGATCTCACTGGGGACAATCTGTTTCCCTAACAGATAATCACTACTCGACTAGTTAGATCCAGGGGTCCAATCATAGTTCAGATTTCTATTTTTTCCTTGGAAAATCTGTTAACTACTCTCTATTTGATAAGATACCCATTTAATCTAAGTCTTTTATTTTATTGATAAGAAAAATAGGCCAAAGAAAAGAGCAACTTGTCTAGATTTAGAATCCAGGTCTCCTTTCTCTCGCATTTCACCTCACTGCTAGGAATCCCACGTGTGTCACTAGGAACGATGCTCTCTTCAGCTTGCTGGGTGGGTGTGTTTGGTGACCTAGTGCAGGTGCCTGCTCCACCCTGGATTTCACAGGACTCTGCATCCTTAGCCTGAGACCTCACCATCGTCCTTGTGAGCTCAAGCCTTAGGCAAGACAGGAGCCGCCACTCTCTTCTGTCTTTATCATTTAAGAGAAACAAAGCGCCTGCAAAGCCATGGTGACTGCTCCCTCCCGTCTCATCACTCTAAGCAGCAGCTACAGCAGGCTGTCCTCACAGGCGTCTGCTTGCAGCCATGATGTTGGATATGTGCTTGCCCATCTCCGTGCTGTCTACACAACAGGAAGGCTTCCCTGAGTCTCACGGACCTGGGGTTTTGCAGAGGTTTTAATATTCACTGTTTCTATGTTATAGTATAATTTGATCCTCTTCCTCTTTGGCAGGTCTTTAAACTTTGATGCTGAAGCCTTGGTCAGAAAGAAACATGATCATGTACACTATTTTATAGTAAACCTATTTACTGTATTTTTCCAAGAGATTTCTTGTTTGCCCTTGAATGGATTCATTTGCTGCTTATGTTGCTGTGGTGCGAGGGGGCTGGTGCAGGAAGCCCCCGTGGTGGGCTGCAGGCCGTGATGTGTGTGTTCCTCTTCCAGGTTGCAGGATCACTGTGGGGATCGGGACACTCCTGACAGCTTTGTGCCCTCGTCCTCTCCTGAGAGCGTGGTTGGGGTGGAAGTGAGCAGGTATCCAGATCTGTCCTTGGTCAAAGAGGAGCCTCCAGAGCCAGTGCCGTCCCCCATCATTCCAATTCTCCCTAGCACCACTGGGAAAAGTAAGAACGCTGTCCTTATCCCTCTCACAGGCTACTGGTTTACTGCTGTAGATACTGTGATTAACACTCCTTCCTTCTCGTTTTTCCCCTTTTCCTTTTAAAGGTTTAGAGTCAAGAAGGAACGACATCAAAACTGAGCCAGGCACTTTATTTATTACATCACCTTTCGGTTCCACCCCAAACGGTCCCAGATCGGGCCTCATATCTGTAGCGATCACCCTGCACCCTGCAGCTGCTGAGGTAAAAGACGAAAGGACTTCTGCACGCTCTGGCGCACATCCTATTAGACATATGTTGGTGGCTTGTAGTGAAACCCAGAGCGCAGGGTCACTGAGAACAAAAGATGAGGTTAAGGTGGGATGGAGGGTCATCTCAGATATCCGGGCTGCTTTTGAATACTCTTATTAGACATGTGATTGATCTTAGCCAAAGTCAAGCCAAAGGGGGAAGTTGGAGTTCACATGCTCTTTTTTATTTTTTCCCCATGGCACTGGGGATTGAACCCAGGGGCATTCTACCTTGGAGCTACACCCAACCCTTTTTTATTTTGAAACAGGGTTTCACTAAGTTGCTGAGGCTGGCCTGAACCTGTGATCCTCCTGTTTTTAATCTCCCAAGTACTGGGATGATAGGTGTGCCCCACCACCCCCAACTCGGAGTTCACATCTCCTCCTTCCCCTTTTTTTATGGTGCTGAGGATTGAACCCATGGGCATTCTACCTACAAGCTACAACCCCAGCCCTATTTTTTTTTTTGAGACAGGTTTTTGCTAGGTTGCTGAGAGTCTCGTTGTGTTGCTGAGGCTGTCCTCCAATTTGCAATCCTCCTGTCTCAGCCTCCCAAGTACTAGGATTACAGGTGTGCGCCATCACGCCCAGCTCACTTGTTCTTAATAAAGGATAGGTACATTAGAGAACTCTTTAGAGAGAAACCTTCTCCTGTTTAAGCTGTAGAAAACTGACCATTGAGACAGAATGTTACCAACAGTAAAAGCTTTACAGAAGCAATAGAAACGTTCTTCAGTAGCAGCTGCTTGTGTCAAACACGAGTGATTGAGCATTTTTAAGTCTTTTTTTTTTTGGTACTGTGGATTGAACCCAGAAGTATTCTGCCTCTGAGCTACACCCCCAGCCCTTTTTTATTTTGAAACAGGGTCTTCCTAAATTGCTGAGGGTCTCACTGTGTTGCTGAGGCTGGCCTCAAACCTGCAATCCTGTCTCAGCCTCCCAAGTACTAGGATTACAGGCGTGCAACACTGTGCTCCAGCTTTATCTCTTTTAGCTCTAAATTCTGCAAAGACATTTTATTGGAGACCAATAAAATGGTTGTCAACAGAATGTCGCCATAGCATGACGTGTGTGTTCTGTGTACCATTTCAGATTTTGGGCCAGAGCTGGCTAGAAGCCCCGTGAAATAAGCTTTCTGACTGTGAAAACAAGAAGGGTTAACTCATCCCTCCCGTTGAGTCCTTTACACCTGTCAGATAATAAGATAGCTAAAATAGTTTAATGTGTTCACAAGTATTTAATGTTAATCGAGATTCCTTTCTGAAGATTTCTTTTATGAAGACTACTTATATATTAGTCCATTAAAACACACCTTTTTCAGCCGGGTATGGAGGTGCATGCTTACAATCCCAGTACTTGGGAGGCTGAGACAGAAGGATTGCAGGTTCGCAGTCAGCCTCAGCTACTTAGGCCCTCTGCGATTTAGTGAGACCCTGTTTCAAAATAAAGAATAAAAAACAGGGCTGGGGTGTAGCTCAGAGGTAGAATGCCCCTGGGTTCAATTCCCAGTGCCACAAAAACAAACAAAAAAACTACACCTTTCCCCCTGAGACTCTTAAATCTGGGTAAAAGTTGGTGAGTTTCCTTGCACTGTGTGCATCTGCAGATAGCACTTATCCTGTGTGTGATTCACTTCCCTGGCTCGCTGTTGTTTTCTGGGTGGGTAACATAGTGTTTGCCTTTTGTTTTAGAACATTAGCAGTGTTGTGGCTGCGTTTTCCGACCTTCTTCACGTCCGAATTCCTAACAGCTATGAGGTTAGTAATGCTCCAGATGTTCCATCCATGGGTTTGGTCAGTAGCCACAGAATAAACCCAGGTTTGGAGTATCGACAGCATTTGCTTCTTCGTGGGCCTCCACCAGGATCTGCAAATCCTCCCAGATTAGCGAGCTCTTACCGGCTGAAGCAGCCTAATGTACCATTTCCTCCAACAAGCAATGGTGAGCTAGTGAGCTTTTTGTTAACCCCCAATCCATTCTTGATTCAAAAGTTAAGCTTATTCTTTTTAAAATCTCAATTTAATTTTTAACAAGTAGCAGACAATGTGTTGGTGTGTAGTTCTTGGTAAATTAACCTCCACTGGGCACTCTTTCCCGTGGTGCGCTTTGGTATGTGGCGTCGTGCGGTCAGCTGGGAAGCATTTGAAAGCAGCCATCTGTGCCGGCTGCTGGAGAAGCCTCTGACTGCCGACCCTCAAGCAGCTTCTGTCCTCTGCATCCTGAGCCCCCGCGCCGCTGTCTGCCCGCTCCTGGTGGTGCAGGCGAGGTGGGCAGCCTGGCACGTGTTACGTTTCCCTGTTCTCCTCTGCCCCCCCATTACCACTCCCTCTGTTTACCTCTGCACCACCTCCACAGGGCCGCTCTCTGCCCGCAGGGGTGTCACGCCCCCGTATCTGAGAACTGGCACTCCCGCCCTAGCCACCGGGGGATGTTGCCTTCCTTCCTGTCACCCTGGCATCTCACCCGCATGCTCTGGGGCCAGCCCTGCTTCCTTACCCTGCTAGAGTCTGGTGACTTCTCAGTTCTCATCTTTGAACTCTTCTTGAAAGTTGCCTGTGTTGGAGTTTTGAATGCTCAGCCTTTAGCTGCTTCTGTCCCATGTGCTTTTCCTGCCTCCTCCTGCTGTCACCCACCTGAGGGATGCTCCTGAGTAGGCCCGTGTCTTCTTCTCCCCACGTCCTTCCTTACATTTTATCTTCCCTCGGATCTTTGCTTATTTCGCTCCAAGCCATGCTGTGAAGTCTCTTGGACGCATTTCTCTTTATCTTCCATAGGATGTTTTAGTATCATCTTACTCTTCCAGCAGCAAGACTCTCTCCTCCCCTCTATTCACTGTGCACTCTGATGGATATGGACATGTCTTGGCAACATGGTTTTGTTAGATTCTTTCATGCTAGCATTGTTTCCCGGCTGTTTCAGAGTAGGCATGTTTCTTTGTACCCCAGTGTCACATAGTAGATACCCTGTAACCATCGCTCAGAAGATAAATTGTGCTAAAGAATAATATAAAGTAAGTTAATGAGCCATGTTGTGACAGGTTGATAGAATGTAATTTAACACCGTGTACCACCTGTGTCAGTGGTCACTTCTGATTACTAACCAGAGTTGGTTGCTTGTAGGTCTTTCTGGATATAAGGATTCCAGCCACGGTGCTGCAGAAGGCACGGCACTCAGACCCCAGTGGTGCTGCCACTGCAAGGTGGTCATTCTTGGAAGTGGTGTGCGGAAGTCTTTCAAAGATATGACCTTTCTGAACAAGGTACCTCACTATTCTTTCTGTGACCCTAGCCCCGCCTCCAGAGGAGGTGTCGGTGGTGGCTATTGCTCCTCCAGTGGGAGGAATTGTTCCCATGATGGGACATGTTCCTGTGGTGGCATGAGCATGCCGTAGGCACCCTCGAGCTTCAGACCAGTGACAGCAACAGGCTGTTCAGTTATTCATGAGGAGGACCACAGTTCTAAATAGAGCAAAATATGGGCAGTGTACTTTGCATATTTATTTTCTGCTTCAAAATTATGTGCTAAGGATTGGGATATGGTCACCTTCTTATTTTACAAGAATGACTCTTCCTGTTGAACTTATATAAACACTAGTAGTATAGATCTTGTTTTTGTTCAGTTCTGACTTGCTGAGACCCGTGCATCTCTCTTCACTTCCCAGGATTCCCGAGAGAATGCCAAGAGAATGGAGAAGGATATTGTTTTTTGTAGTAATAACTGCTTTATTCTTTATTCATCAACTACACAAGCAAAGAACTCAGAAAGCAAGGTAAAATCCATGCGGCGTCGACACTGTATAGTGATTTCTGGGTCCCGGGTACACATTAGTGAATAAGACCGATGTGTCCCTGCCTCCTAGAGCTCCCTGTGGGAATCATAAGCAGGTGCTGATCAGGTTGACAGAGGCAATAAGTAGCCTTGATCTATGTTGCTCTTTAAAATTCAGTAGCCTATTTGAAAAAAGTGGGGAGGCATAAATCATATTTTTAAAGTTCAGAATTAAATAGAACACTAACACTAAAATCTTGAACTTTACTAATTACAAATCTTTACAAATTACAAATTCTTAAATCTTATTAACATTTAAATATTGCATTTATTGATCTTATCTCAATAGGAAAATCTTTTCAAAAATAAAATGTAAGTCTTCTCATACGTTGGAGAGAAAGCATCTCGCTCCCCCACGCTGCTTTATTTGATTTTATGCAGTTTAAGGGTGTCTAAGTGTGTGGTGGACGCAAATCATACATTTTTGTTACCCTTTTTTTTGGTACTGGGGATTGAACCCAGGGCATTCTACCTCTAAGCTACACCCCTCGCCCTATTTTATATTTATTTTTGAAACAAGATCTTGCTAGGTTGCTGACAGTCTCACTAAGTTGCTGAAGCTGGTCTCAAACCTGCAGTCCTCCTGTCTCAACTACTGAGATTGCAGGTGTGTGCCACCATGCCCAGCACATGATACATTTTTAATTACTTGTGTTGAATTAGATTTTATCCTCTACAGTCATACTGCCAGCCATTCCTCCTTCCAGATTAGTGCTTTAGTATGTTTTTCACAGAAGAACATTCTGGAGACTCTTATTTCTTAACCAGCAGTAGTAGAAATAAAACCCAAGCTTCCTGACAGATCGATGTGGACTTTGAATTAGAATCATCCGCTCGATGGGAAGAGGCATCTCTTTCCGGGCGGTCTCTGAGGCCGGTGTGCACGTGCTTTTTCCAGATGCCTTGTAGGATGGGGCATGTGCGCAGAGGGGCGTGTGCAACTTGCTGTATGTTGGTGAGCGACAGTCTGGCCCGTACTGAGGGAAGCAAAGGCTTTGAGCAGCTGCGTAGTGAGGTACTAGAAGTCAGCAGGGTCTGCTGGTTGGCAGGGAGCACCTTCCCCTTCTCTCACGTGCACACTGTTCATTAGGCCTGAGATTGACAGAGAGTTAGAGAGCCGAGATCAGCCTTGGCAGATGCTGCTGCCACTGCACCATCGCGCAGCCTAAACTCACTAGATCTCCTGACGGCACTGGCTTTTCTGTCTTCCTTGCAGTTAGCAAGGGGGATATCCAGGTGTCAGGGGAGTGCATTCCTCCAGGTTTGGCTTTGTAGAAAAGGCACAGAAAGGACTGCCATGGTGGCCCTGCTTTCATCAGCTTCTCTGTCAGGACTTAAACACCTTCCATGTTCAGGATCTACTTCCGCTGTACCTGAAACCTCGCCGATTCCTGACCCTTTCCTGCCCCTCAAGTTATGCACCCTGTAGTCATGTTGCTTGGTTTCTTGCTGAGACAAAAATGGGTTTGGGGGCATGTGAATTACTCTCTTTCTCACGGTTCTTTTTACTGCCCAGGAGTGCATTCCTTCGTTGCCACAGTCACCCATGAGAGAGGCACCTTCCAAAGCATTTCACCAGTACAACAACAACATCTCCACTTTAGATGTGCACTGCCTCCCGCAGCTCCAGGACAAAGCTTCGCCCCCTCCGTCACCTCCCATCACCTTCCCTCCTGCCTTCGAGGCCGCCAAAGTCGAAGCCAGGCCCGATGAGCTCAAGGTGACCGTCAAGCTCAAGCCTCGGCTCAGGGCCGTCCACGGCGGGCTCGAAGACTGTAGGCCACTCAACAAAAAATGGAGAGGAATGAAATGGAAGAAGTGGAGCATTCATATTGTGATCCCCAAGGGGACATGTAAGCCACCCTGTGAGGATGAAATTGATGAATTTCTGAAGAAACTGGGCACTTCTCTTAAACCTGATCCTGTGCCCAGAGACTGTCGGAAGTGTTGCTTCTGCCACGAGGAAGGCGATGGGTTGACAGACGGTCCTGCGCGGCTCCTCAACCTTGACTTGGACCTGTGGGTCCACTTGAATTGTGCTCTGTGGTCCACAGAGGTCTACGAGACGCAGGCTGGTGCCTTAATCAATGTAGAGCTAGCGCTGAGGAGAGGCCTGCAAATGAAGTGTGTCTTCTGTCACAAGACAGGTGCCACCAGTGGATGTCACAGATTTCGATGCACCAACATTTATCACTTTACTTGCGCCATTAAAGCACAATGCATGTTTTTTAAGGACAAAACTATGCTTTGTCCCATACACAAACCAAAGGGAATCCACGAGCAAGAGTTAAGTTACTTTGCAGTCTTCAGGAGGGTCTACGTTCAGCGGGACGAGGTGCGACAGATCGCTAGCATCGTGCAGCGAGGAGAGCGGGACCACACCTTCCGTGTTGGAAGCCTCATCTTCCACACGCTCGGACAGCTGCTCCCCCAGCAGATGCAGGCGTTCCACTCCGCCAAGGCGCTCTTCCCGGTGGGCTACGAGGCCAGCCGGCTGTACTGGAGCACGCGCTATGCCAACAGGCGCTGCCGCTACCTGTGCTCCATCGAGGAGAAAGACGGGCGCCCCGTGTTTGTCATCAGGATTGTGGAGCAGGGCCATGAGGATCTGGTCCTGAGTGACAGCTCGCCTAAAGGTCAGATCCCCACTGCTGTTCTGCAGAGCCAGTGCTCATGTCTATGTCGGCGCTGCTCTTTCTTCTCACACCGGCTTCAAATACAAATCTCAGCCTCTGTGTGTCATCACACCATGTTCTTACACCACCACACTCGGCTGAGAGTCGGGAATTAGACATTTAATTTTGACTCCAGGATAAGTCTGGATTTGTCATTTTGATTGTTGAAGGAAGTACTGGGAAGCTGCTTTTTAGAAAAAGTTTAACTTTTTTTCAAATGTATGAAATGCTCTGAAGATATTTGCAAAAGAAATTATCAGTTTCATGTTATAATAAAGATCTGAGGGAAAGAACATATCTATAGATATTACTAATTGGACTGATTTTAAAATTGAGCATGTTATTTGGCCAGTATGGAAGTGAATTAGCTATTTTCATAAATTTCAGTTATTTTAAACTAACTTTTCCACTTTTATTATTTATCCTTAATATAACATTATTTTCTCTAAAATTTCATAAAGTCTTTAAAATAAATTGCTGTCATTTCATAAATAGGTTTGTTAAGCCAACTGAGCTGGTGCACAACTGTAATTCCAGTACTTGGAAGGCCGAGACAGTTTTGAGGCCAGCATGGAGTAATTTAGCGAGACCTTGTTTCAAAAGTAAAAAATAAGAAGCTGGGCGTGGTGGCGCACACTTGTAATCCCAGTACTTGGGAGGCTGAGACTGGAGGATCCAGCTTCATGGCCAGCCTCAGCTACTTAGTGAGGCCCTCCGCAACTTAGCGAAACCCTGTTTCAAAATAAAGAATAAAAAATAGGGCTGGGGGTGTAGCTCAGAGGTAGAACACCCCTGGGTTCAACCCCCAGTACCGCAAAATAAAAAAAAGAGTAAAAAATAAGATGGACTGGGAGTGTAGCTCAGAGGTAGAATGCCCCTGGGTTCAATCTCCAGCACCTTAAATAAGTAAGGACAAAGGTTTATTAGGTTACTGCCCAATAGGTCGGTCGTCTTGGAAAACCAGTAAGTGTTTGAGTGGTTATTCTTTATTCTCTCTTGTTTTTATACTGTGTTCTGTGTTTCTCTCTTCTTAGCCAAGAGCATATTTATTATAAAAAATATTTTCTTGTCCATACACAGGTGTTTGGGATAAAATTTTGGAGCCTGTGGCATGTGTGAGGAAAAAATCTGAGATGCTCCAGCTCTTTCCTGCATATTTAAAAGGAGAAGACCTGTTTGGCTTAACCGTCTCTGCCGTGGCGCGGATCGCCGAATCAGTGAGTGTCTCGGTCAAGACCAAAATGGGGACCGGTTTCTAACTCAGTGTGGCCACTGAGCCCGGGCCGTAATAGTCACGCTTCTCAGAGGGGACTTCACCTGTGGATTGACCCATTTCTCTGAAGGAGAACAGGCCTTGGGGATTAGTGGGGAGACCTCAGCGCAGGTTACTATTCACTCAGGCTCAGTTAACAATCCTCAGGCTGTCTTCAAGGCGGAAGCAAGCGGGGCGAAGGACACCAGTGCTTGCCATGTCTTCTCGGCTCCGGGTGGATGGGGGACGCCTCTTCCCTTGGCCTTTGAAAGGTCTCGTGCGCTTGAGCGCATGAGGGTGTCCTTTCCCCACCCTGAGTACTGTGGCCACCCTCCTGACCTTTTCCTGGGCTCAGTCTCCAGAGGGAGCAGGTTTTAGCAGCACTTTTTCCCTTTCTTCCTTTGATAAGATGATAAGTGAGTGTGGCAATGAGTCTAACTGAACCATAGCTACACAATACCGTTGAAAAATGTGTGATTATAAGGTATTGTTTTCAAGAATAAAAAATCATTGATGTGTTGTCTTTGGAAATGCACAGGAAACCCCCAAAGTAATGAGCCTAAATGCTTCCTTTGGAATAGCCCTCCCTAAATGATATCTATTTTTTTATGACTATAGACAAAGGTTTCTTAAGAAATATGTTCTAGAAAAGACCAATAGCATGTTACTTTATAAGTGAGCCTTGGTTACCACCTGTACTCCTAGAACATTGAGAGCGGTAGCCTCATCAGACCATGGTCATATTGGAAAGAAGTGAAAATTGATCATGAAAGCAGGTCATGTAAATGACTTTGAACTATCTTAATGCTAAAATTCCAGGCAGAGCTGAGAGGTGAAGGGACTGGGTTGTGAACCACCACATTTGCATGCGTGTGGCTGTTGGAATAAGCAGAACCCAAGTCTCACGTGCACACTCTTGGTTGTGTGGCGGTTCTGTGGGTTAGTCTTTCTCTTGAAGGAACATTTGCCAGGGCTTCCCAAGTTCTGCTTTGAAACTTAATTCATGTACCCACACTCAAATAGATCTGAGTGCAGGCTGACGATGTTAAATAAGTGGGCACACCATGTGTCACCTGAGAAAATGTCTGTAAGTTGCTTTCTCCTGGGGCCATCCTGTGGCCAGCTCAGGACTGTCTGTCGTCTTGGCGACACGAGTTACCTCTCTGTGCGTTGTGCTTCTTTGCAGCTACCTGGGGTTGAGGCATGTGAAAACTACACCTTCCGATACGGCCGGAATCCTCTCATGGAACTCCCCCTTGCCGTTAACCCCACAGGTTGTGCCCGTTCTGAACCTAAAATGAGTGCCCATGTCAAGAGGTTTGTGTTAAGGTATTTTGTTTTAACTTCACATAGTACAGCCCAGGGTTTCCAGGCGGATTAGTGGTTCTTGTGCTTGATTTGTCTGCTGCTTACAAACCCTGCTGTCTCTGGCTGCGTATGTGCCAACCACCTCAGAGGACGCGTGTGTCTCTGCTAGGCAGCTTTCTGTGTTTCTGTCAGTGAGACTTGGACTGGCCTGGCCATGGCGTCCTTCAGAGGTGTCTTCAGTTGTCCTTTTGTTTCCTGTTGATGTGCTGTTGTCTGTAGGCCGCACACCTTGAACAGCACGAGCACCTCCAAGTCCTTTCAGAGCACGGTCACCGGGGAGCTGAGCGCACCCTACAGTAAGCAGTTTGTCCACTCCAAGTCGTCGCAGTACCGGCGGATGAAGACCGAATGGAAATCCAACGTGTATCTGGCCCGGTCTCGGATCCAGGTGAGTGCAGGAGCGACAGGGTGAGGTTCAGAAGTCTCATGTCACTGGTGTCCAGTATGTGAAGTTCTTGCACTCGGCTGCAGGCATGTGAGAATCATGTCTGTTTTCTCTCTCTGTGGTACTGGGGGTCGAACTCACGGCCTCACACATGCCAGGCTCGCTCTTCCAGCGAGCCACCTCCACAGCCCTGGGGTCGTGTTTTCCAAGTCATGTTCAGTCTCGGCAGTTTGTATCACTAGTAATTCAAATGCAGCCTTGGAACATGGTGCTGGACGTCCTCATGGGAAGCAGAGCTCCCGGGAAGCAGTCAGTCTGCGTTTTGCACACCCTGGATTGTGGAGGTCGAGTAGAGCTATTTCAAGCACTTATGAAAAGGACAGTGTCTTCACAGGTACTCCAGTTTTGGAGGTTACCTTCTCTTTTCATGAAATCATTACATTTGTGTTGATAGTGAGCATCTTCGGGTAAGGCTATCTATAAGCTAAGCATTTAAAATTACATCAGTAGTCCTCGATTTCTGAGCTGCAGATCTAGACATTCAGGTCTGCTCAGCGTCTCTCCTGGGATGTCCCAGAATGGAATGAGAAAGCTCTCACATTGCCACGCGGCCCCAGTCCTGACGGTCCTCCCGGCTCCTCGCGTCACTGAGTGCGTCGCTGCTTGTGGTGGCCCCGTGTGCCCGTATCCGAGCCACTCTCAGGTTCTGTTGGGACTTTTTGTTCCTTCTGCAAGTCGTCTCAGTTCACTCTCGGGCTCCTGCCCCACTTCGGTCTACGTCTCAGCTGCCTGCACCATTGCAGGCTTCACGCCCCCACGCGTCCCCACTAGAAACCAGCGTGCTGTGTCTAAGGTCAATAGCCCATTGTGTCTGCGCTCTTTCCACTTCTTGTTCCTCGGTGCGGCCTTTCTCCTCCCTGGAAGCGTTCAGGACCGTCTCTGCTCTCGACACTTGGCTGCTGCACAGAAGTGTGGCGTCGAGGTCTCGTGCATGTCCCGCCTCCCTTGTGTGACGAGCCAGCAGCCCCGAGCACTGCCGCCTGCAGCCCGAGAGGCGTCGCGTCTGTTAGTCCTGCGGGTGTCTTCCCTCTGTTTCCTCTCTGCACCGATGGACACACGGTGACCTTTTTAGATCTGGGGTCTCGGAGTGTGGGCCTCGGCAGCGGCAGCAGTGCTCGGACACTTGAGGAGACTCTCAGGTTTGGGGCCTCGGCGACTGATGACCCAGTGGAGGATTTCTGTCGCCTCTCATACTTCTCCCCACTTTTATTTTTGGTTTCCTTCTCTCTTCTTTCTGAACTTCCTCTACTTTATCTGCAAATCTTTTCTTGTACATTTTAAACAGTCAGCTAAGAGCTCTTCGTATTCTTTAACTTCGTGTGTGTGTGTGTGTGTGTGTGTGTGTGTGTGTGTGTGTTACTGCAGATTGAATCCAGGGGCGTTCTACCTCCAAGCTACACCCCCAGCCCTATTTTGTGTTTTTTATTTTGAAACCGGGTCTCACGAAGTTGCGGAGGCCTCACTAAGTAGCTGAGGCTGGCCACAAACCCGAATCCTCCAGTCTCAGCCTCCCAAGTACTGGGATTACAAGCGTAGGCCACCACACCCGGCTTCTGTTTTTTGTTTGAAACAATGTCTCACTAGATTGTTGAGTCTCGCTATGTTGCTTAGGCTGGCCTCGAACCTCCAGTCCTCCTGTCTCAGCCTCCCAAGTACTGGGATTGCAGGCGTGCATCACCACGCCTGGCTCTTGGCATGGTTGGTCTTTTTGCTCGCTGCGAGCTGCCTCGGGTTCTGTAGGTGAGTTAGCGCTCTATTTCTGCTGCTTCAGTTGTGGCTTTCTCCCGCTGAGTCAGTTACTCTCTCAGTGTAGATGTTTTGAAACCATTCACTCTGCAGCCAGTCCTGTTCTGGGGAAGTGTGTTTAGTGGTACCTGAAGCATTTTCCAGAGTTCTGACTGTCATTTCTTTTCTCCTTTCATCCCATCGGCCTCCCCTCTGCTCACCCCCCAGGTGGTCATGGTGACGACAGTAGGTATCCATGCTCGTATTGTAAAGTACACGCGCCTCTACGCCGTACGGAAAACAGAATCGTGTTGTCTGTTCTTTTCTCCACCTTCCTCTTCTCACTAACACCAGAGGTGCACCTGGATCTACCAAGGCGGCTCCATCTCGTCATGTGTGGCTGGGTGACGTGCCGTGCTGTTGATGAACTACAGTTAGACCACTACAGGGGCCGTTTATTTTGTTTGCTTCTTTTTGCTGTGCTGAGGGTTGAACTGCCCTGAGAGTCCCCCTCTCCCGCAGCCCAATTTTATTTTTTATTTTGAAACAGAGTCTGAGTTGCTAAGGGCCTTGCTAAGTTGCTGAAGCTGACGGAGAACCTGTGATCCTCCCGTCTCAGCCTCCCAAGTACTGGGATTACAGGCATGCGCCACCGTGCCTGGCTGAGGGGCATTTTTTTGTTTACAGTTTTTCTCACAACAGTGTGCCATATTATCTTGTACAAATATCCTTGTGTATTGATAGTTTCATTTTTATGAGGTGTAAGCCCAAAAGTAAGACTTCTATGTAAAAGTATATTTACTTTGCATTTTAGGCAGATAACTCTAGTTTCTAAAAGGCCATTAACTGCACATTTCTTCTCGAAGCATGTGAGACTGGTTTTCTTGTTTTTCCATTTGTAGTGGGTGTTACTACCTTTTTAGGTTTTGACAGTCTGATAAATATAGACTGACACTGTGACCTTGCAGTGTCTGACTGCTGGTGAGCGGGGCCGCTCGTGGTTCGCCTTCTGGATTTGTCCTTTTGAGCATTGTGTATTCGTCGTATCCTTTGTCCTTTCTTCTCTTCATAACAGGTTACACTGTTAAGTATTTTCCCCTAGGAAATATCCTTTGCCTACCAGGAAGTATGCTATCTTTTTTTCTTACAAAGGTTTTAATTGACACATAGGTCAACATAAATATAATTTTCTGTAGCTCCTAGTCTTGGCCAAGACCATAGATTGTATATGTATTCTCTTAGATTTTTTTCTTGCCAAAATTTTTTTAAGACAGTTTTATTTCCTTCCACGGGTAACCAGTTGTCGAGCACCATTTAGTATGTAACCCACTCATATTACATTTAATTTTGTTACCGCTGTTGTTACCACACATGGGGTTTCACGTGCAGGGTCTGTTGGAGTCTCTATTCGTTTCCTCTTGGAGCAAGGTGCTCTGGTCTCCACGCTCACTCTGTGCTCTGGGTCGTGCACTTCTGAGTTGCATCTGGAGTTCATATAAACTGCGTAGATCCCCCTCCCCCCAAAAATTACCCTGAGATTTCATCTAACCCTAGTTAGAATGGCAATCATTAAAAACACAAACCGGAACATGCTGGCGGGGATGTGGAGAAGTAGGAACTCTGATACATTGTGGGTGGGATTGCAATTTAGTGCAACCACTTTGGAAAACAGTGTGGAGGATCCTCAGAAGAATGGGAACGAACCTACCTTATGACCCAGCAATACCACTCCTGGGTATCTACCCAAAAGAATTGAAACCAGACAACTGTAGTAACGCATGCGTATCTGTGTGTATAGCAGCTCAATTCATAATTGCCAAACTATGGAACCAGCCTAGGTGTTCATCAACAGATGAAGGGATTACAGAATTATGGGATACACACACAATGGAATTCTACTCAGCCATTAAAAAGAACAAAATCATGTCATTTGCAGGGAAATGAATGGACCTGGAGAACATTATGCTCAGGGAAATTAGTCACAAAATGTGAAGGGTCGGATGTTCTCCCTCATATGCAGAAGCTAGGGAGAAATTGGGACACAGGAGGGACTCTAGACAAAGAAGAAACCTTAGTGGAGTGAGGGAGGGACCTAACTGAGGGGGACAGGAGGGGGAGACTTGAAGAGGGAAACAGCTCAATGGACATGATGCACACGCACAAACTCACCAGTGTCGTGCATGGGAAGGTGGGGGGTGCTGTGTGCATGTATACCTCTATCACACTGAACTCCAAGATGTATGATTACAGTGCACAATATAAAAATAATAAATATGAACAGTAAAAAACAAAAGTCAATTCACACACTAAAATTGCTCCCCCCATGTGCTCTGAGGTGGGTGGGAATGGGGGTCCCCCCACAGGCAGCACATGGTCTTCTTTCTCCACTGCTGCCTTCTGATCAGAAGTGAAGACAGAAGACCAGATTAAGTCAAGAAAACGCAAATATGAACTTACCTGTATTTCTCAGTAATGTTTTTCCTGAAGTTTGCAGTGCTACAAACGTTAAAATGTGTGCCTCGCACAGACAGCATAAGTGGCTGAAGGAGGGGGTGTCTGCAGTGTTTGAACTGATTCAAGTTCTAGTACATTCTTTCCCAGCCTCAGAACTTATTTTTTTTTTTTAGTGCCACTGGGGATTGAACCAGGGGCATTCTACCTTCGAGCTACAACCCTAGTCCTATTTTTTATTTTTATTTTGAAACAGGGTCTTGCTAGGTTGATGAGAGTCTCACTACTTGCTGAGGCTATCCTTGAACCTGTGCTCCTCCTGTGTCAGCCTCCCAAGTACTGGGATTACAAGCGTGCGCCACCATGCCCAGCAGAACTTTTTACTAGGGAAAAAATGTGCCTTCCTCAAGAACCTCATTGTTTCCAGCTTTGTGATAGAGTAAAGTAGTGTTTTCAGTTTCTCCTCTGCCTCAGCGTCTGGGAACGCAAAGCCAAGTCTAAAGCCTGTTCATAGTTTAGTGATTCCTCAGTTATCTGGGTCTCTGTTTTATTGAACTTACTGTTACATCGCGTCCTTTGGAGATTGTGGTGGGATGAAGTGACACCAGAGCCATTGTAGTTGGTGGTAACCTGGCCTGGAGCCACGTGGAGGACTGAGGCCTGGCGGGTGGCGGCCATCAGCAGCGCTGATCTGCTGTCTCACCTCAGCCCTGTTGCTGTGACAGGACGCCACAGGCTGAGGAACTCACAGCCATCCACGCTCATTCCTCGCCTTTTGGAGGCTGAAGGCTGGGATTGGGCGGCCAGGCGCATCTGGGGCAGGCTTTGCTGTGCGTCCTCAGATGGATGGCGGAAGGGCGAGGAGAGAAGGGAGGGCGGCTCTGCATCCTCGCTGCAGCTCATTCTGGACAGAGAGCCCGGCGGGCGGCATCCCGCCACCATGACCCGCCCGCCCGCCCGCCCGCCCACCCGCCACCATGTTGCACTGGGAATTCAGTTTCTGACCCAGGGACTCTGGGGCCCGCACTCCCACTGTCGCGTAGATACACTCTAAGACTTGAGTGTCAAAGACAGGAAAGAGTCGTAGGAAAGAGTCGTAGTGGCATAGTTTTAGGTGGCAAGATTGTCAAAGTTTTAAATTTCAGAAAGTAACATACTCAAAAGATTATTTACATTCAGACGGAACCTCAGGATGGGCTTTTGGTAAGACCCAAGAGTACCACATCGTATGAAAAAGAGGGTGTGAATTTGTTCAAAAAGTAAAGCACTCTACTCTCCCCCCAGGGCCTGGGCCTGTATGCGGCCAGAGACATTGAGAAGCACACCATGGTCATCGAGTACATCGGGACCATCATTCGAAACGAGGTGGCCAACAGGAAGGAGAAGCTCTACGAGTCCCAGGTAGCGTCTGCTCCCTGAAACTGAACTGACACACGCCCTCTGTCCTCCACCTGCCAGACTCCCGCCATGCTGTGCTCAGCACGCCCTCCGCCCTCCGTCCTCCACACACCTGCCGTGCTGTGCTCAGCACACCCTCCACCCTCCGTCCTCCACACACCTGCCGTGCTGTGCTCAGCACACCCTCCACCCTCCGTCCTCCACACACCTGCCGGGCTGTACAAAGCACACCCTCCGCCCTCCGCCTTCCACACACCTGCCATGCTGCTCGGTTTGAACAAAAGCCATGCAGTGCATCCTCTGGTCTTGTTCCTTCATCTCGATCTCGTCCCGTGGTGCTGTGTGCGTGCATGTAGCTGCAGGCTCAGGAGCGCGGCCTCCCTGTGCTGGGCTCGGCGGGATGGCCGGGGTGGTCAGGGCGCAGCGCCGCGGGTGTGAGCTCTGGGTCCACACTGATGACGCTGCCTTCTCCCTAGAACCGCGGCGTGTACATGTTCCGCATGGACAGCGACCACGTGATCGACGCCACCCTCACAGGAGGGCCCGCGAGGTGAGGCCCATGAGCTCAGGAACGAGCTTCAGGAACGAGCTTCGTCCAAAATTAGTCTTTGTACTTGTTTTGTTGATGGGTAAATGGAAACATAATTAGCAGAAGGCTTTCCCCATGAATTTAGTCTCAAAGGCTCCTCTAGTTGTCTTAGTTCAGCAGCTCTGATATGGTGGTGGCTTGCAGATACATCAACCATTCGTGTGCACCCAACTGTGTGGCCGAGGTGGTGACCTTCGAGAGGGGGCACAAGATCATCATCAGCTCCAACCGGCGGATCCAGAAGGGAGAGGAGGTAAGGGCTGTCCCCTGTCGTGCATGCCCGGGATCGCACTCATCCTCTAACCTGCACGGGCTGGCGCCCGTCATGGCGGTCGCGTGGAGACGCGTTGCTGTGGGGTGGCCCGTGCTGTCTGTCAGGAGCGCTACAGGTGCGAGTCTGGGAGCGTGCGCTCCAGCTCTCTCGTTTTCAGGGTAACGGTCAAAACAAACTTGCAAGTTCTTTGCATCAAACACTGAGGTGTTTGTTGGTGTTTTTTGTTTGTTTCTCGAATGCTGAATGTGAGACATTTGTCCCGTGGGTCTCACCGTGACCTGGGTCCTGTGTGTCACCTGTTAGGGTCATGGTTTGTCTTAACTGCCTCATTCACATTGCTGGCTCTTTGTCTCATGCGGATCCGCACCTGGCTCTGGCTGCCCTGGGCCCGGAGCTGATGTTGGTGGGAGGCTTGCACGGGGCGCCTGGGCTTCGGCAGGGACCGTGCCTGGGGACAAGAGTCTGCTGTGCCGGAGCGGCGGGGCGGGGCCAGCGCCGCCGTGGGCGTGGCCTGAGTGAAGGAGGCAGTGGGTGAGGTCAGCCGGTGCCAGGGGTGCCATGGCAGCTAGAGTAGCCCCAGCCCAGGCCTGCCCCGTAAATCCTCCCGATTAGTCCTCTAGCCTCTCCAAGCCTCTTTTATTTTCTGTAAAAGAGAAAATAATTTCCTTACAAAACTACTGTAAGAACCCGGCAATACCCGATAAAAGGTAGAATCATTGTTGCTGAGAGTGGCTACGCAGTGAGCACGGTTCATCTCTTCCATGTGTAGAAAGTCTTTCCCAGAACATTCGAGTTAGAAGAGACCCTGGACTTCGAGGCCCTTTTTCTGGCCGTGTCGGGTCAGCCCGGGTGGGGTGCAGGGACAGCTGGGGGGGGGCGCTGGTCCTTGTGAGGCGCGCCGCCTTGCTGGTGGATCTGAGCATTAGTAGCGTGTTCACCCTGTGTAGACGCGTCCTGTAGATCCTTTCACGTGGGGACAGATGGAAAAGGAGGCGCGGTGCTAGCTGGCAAAGACAAGCCGTCTGCGCAGGCTCACTGAGCAAGGCGCGGGAGGTGGCCACCTCCTGGGTGTGACCGATGCAGGGTCCCCAGCCCTGTGCGCACACAGGACCGCGGTGGCGGAAGTCAGGATGCACAGCTCTCCTGACAGGCCACCCTTTCTCACGTCTGGCTCAACTTAAACGTTCCGCCCCTCCATTTCTGCCCTGAAGTAGACGCCCTTAGTTCCTTAGCCCCGAGGCCCGGGCGGCTGTCCCTGGCACGGCCGTCCTGCCCTCGCTCACTCTGTGTCTCTGCCGGGGCAGCTCTGCTATGACTACAAGTTTGACTTTGAGGACGACCAGCACAAGATTGCGTGTCACTGTGGAGCGGTCAACTGCCGGAAGTGGATGAACTGAAGGGCTCCTAGCCATCGCCATCGCGGGCGGCGTCCCAGGAAGGAGGGTCCGCACACCACTGGGATTTTGCAGACAGAAAGAGATTTTTGTTTTCTGTTGAACAACTTTTTGAAAAATAGCTTCTGTGAGTTCTGGTTTCCTCGGTCCTTTAGGTGAAGGAAGCACCAGGAGGACGCAGGGGAAACCGAGTCACAGAAGGGTCCAGCACTTTTGCTTCCCGTTTTCTTTTCTTTCTTTTCCTTTCTCTTTGTTTCCCTGTGGGTGGGTTTTGTTTGTTTTGTTTTGTTTTGTTTTGTTAATCTCACTAAGGAGAAACTTTTACTGGGCAAAGAGCCGACGGCCGCCCTGCCCCGGCGGGGCCTTCCTATGAATGTAAGACTGCAGCCACCAGCGAGGTGTCCGGCCGGCGACGCGGCTCCGCGCAGAGTGGACACCACTGAACAAGGAATGTACTGAGAGGACTTCCTTAGGGATAGCGCTAAGGGATAATAACTTGCACTAAAATACACTTAAATACTTGATTCCATGAGTCAGTTTATTGTAGTTTTTGATTTCTGTAAAATAAGAGAAACTTTTTGTATTTATTATTGAATAAGTGAATGAAGCTATTTTTAAATAAAAGTTAGAAGAAAGCCAAGCTGCTGCTGTTCCCTGCAGACTAACGGACCCTGTCACTTTGTACAAACATGTAAATATTTTGAGAAAAATACAGTATAAAAATAGTTATTGACCAAATGCTACCAGGCTCCGCAGCAGCTCGGTGCTTATGAGACGTCGTAGGGGTGTCACAGTATAACTTTGTGTTATTAAATACGCCATTATAATTATGTAATAACCAAAATTTCAACCTGGAGTGTTTGGAGTTTTTTGGAAACTACGGTCTCTTAGTACTTAATTGTTTTATACACCTAACTTCTGATGGAACCGAGTGTATGCTATAACTACAACTTTTATAGCTGTTTTGGTAATTTAAACTAATTTTTCATATTATATTGTTGCATCCCTACTTCTTCAGTCAGGTTTTTTTGTGCTTACAATTTGTGATAACTGTGAATAACTGCTTAAAACACACCCAAATGGAGGCTGAATTTTTTCTTCAGCAAGAATAGTTTTGATTAGAACTTTGTTCAGACCACAAAGAATCATGTAAACATAATAGAATCATGTAGCAGGAATTTAACCTAACTCTTTAGCCTTCTATTTAACACAAAAATTTGAAAAAGAAAAAAAAAAACAAAGAGATGTGATTACGCTCGCAGCTGCAGGACTCCGGCAATAGGGTTTTTCGAAGATGTAATTTTAAACTGTGTTTGTATGAACTGTTTGTTTACATTTCTTTAATAAACACACACTGTTTTGTGTTTGCTTGTAGAAACTTAATCAGCATTTTGAACCAGGTTAGCTTTTTATTTTGTACTTAAAATTCTGGTACTGACACTTCACAAGCTAAGTATAAGATGAAGCTTCGTGTGCACAACTCAAGTGGACTGTGAGCTGTGGGCACACTCAGTGACGCAGTTCTGAACTTGTAATGTATATGGCATGATGTATTTTTATCTTACAGAATAAATCAATTGTATATATTTTTCTCTTGATAAATAGCTGTATGAAATTTGTTTCTTGAATATTTTTCTTCTCTTGTACAATATTCTGACATCCTACCAGTATTTGTCCTACCGGGTTTTTGTTGTTTTCTGTTCTGTATAATAGTATCTAATGTTGGCAAAAATTGAATTTTTTGAAGTATACAGAGTGTTATGGGTTTTGGAATTTGTGGACACAGATTTAGAAGATCACCATTTACAAATAAAATATTTTACATCTATAAAAGCCAACTTGTATTCTCTGTTGGCCGCTCTCCCCTGGGATTGGCGCTCACGTTGCTGACTGCTGAGCTGTCCCGCTGGGGTCTGGATGTGACCGGCCCAGTTGGTAAGTTCAGATGTAAACTTCACACTCACCCACCGGCCACGCGCTCCCCCTCCAGTTGAACCAAGAAGAGGGCTTCTGGTTCCGTGTGGGTGTTCAACAAGAACAGATGCGAAGTCACTCCTGGAGCCTCGTCCCCTGTCCAAAGCCTGTTTTTTTGGTTTTTGTTTTGTTTTTTAACGGGTACACTTAGCTTTCTGGGGTCTGTTTATTTTGAGAAAGGAACTCCCTGTGTTGTCCAGACGGATCTTACACGCCTGGGCTCGGGCGGTCGGTCCTCCGGCCTCAGCCGCCCGAGGAGCAGGGACTACAGCTGCGCCACCATGCTGGGCTTTTTTTTTTTAAGCTGCTTTCCAGACTGAGTGTGAGAGACTTTATTCCTATCAGACTCAATGTGTTTACCATATTCAAAGGAGCTGCCAAGAAGGCTCGCAGGCTCGAAGCCAGCCTCAGCAATTGAGCAAGGTCCGCAGCAACTTAGACCCTGTTTCAAAATAATATAATAGGGCTGAGTGTGTCACTCGGAGGTAGAATGCCCCTGGGTTCCATCCCCAGCACCACAAAAATAAAGGAGCTGCTAGGATCAAAGCCACCCATAGTCCCTTGTCTCCAACCCGGATTTCCCACTCGTGCGTCCTGAGTGCCCCGAACGAGGAAGCTCTTGTACCACGTTGTTCTGTAGAAAAACACTAAGACGTTTCCCGATGGAGGTTGTCGGCTGGGGCAGGGCTCGGAATGCTGGCGTTGGGCCGTGTTTTACTTGTTCTTGTTTCTTTCCGGTGCTGGGGATGGAGCCCAGGGCCTTGAGCGCTGGCCACTGAGCCCGGCAGGGGCCAGCGCTGCCTCCCTGCCGCTGCTGACCGCGGGTGCTGTTGGTCACCCGCCCGAGGAAGGAAGGACGCGCCCAGGAGCCTCGCGGGGCCTGGTGTGCTCTGAGTTTCAGTGGGCGCCAAGTCCTTAGTGCCCTGTCACAGCCAGGAAAGGCCAGAAAGACAGTCAAGCCCTGAGATGTCCTCCCTCACCTGAACACCACCTCACAGGGAAGGTGGAGGTGACCGCCCGCAGGAGGAAATGGCCCGGCACAGGGTCTGCTTCGCAGGACTCATGCGTCCTGGGTGCAGGAACATAACACCTCATCTCCCTGCGCAGACTCCACTAATCCATCACCGCCACTGCTGGCCCATTCTCTCTCTTTTTTTTTTTTTGGCGGTACCAGGGATTGATCCCAGGGGCATTCTACCTCTGAGCTCCACCCTCAGCCCTATTTTTTATCCTTTATTTTGAAACAGATCTCACTAAGTTGCGGAGGGCCTCACTAAGTAGCTGAGGCTGGCCGCGAACCTGGATCCTCTGGTCTCAGCCTCCCAAGTACTGGGATTACAAGGATGCACCACCATGCCGGCTCTGTAACTTTTTGAAGGCACTACACATCAGAAAACTGGTGTCACAGAGCATGTCTCCTGGGGGGAAGTGGCCAGGCGGGTGGCTCTTTAGCTGGGACTCGGCACCCTGAGGACACGGCGTCTGTGTGAGGAGCAGGCAGCCGGAGCGGCAGATGCAGAGTTGACGTGTGGGAGAAGCTAATGTTGCGGGAAATGGGCGGGCAGGCATGGGTGGGACAGGGAGAGGAGGGAGAAGCAAGGGCCGCCGGGGCCCTCACGGGTGCTGAGGCCCAGCTGCGGCAGTGAGGACGAGGGGCTGAGAAGCAGCCGAGCTCTGCGGACCGACTGTCCCACTCTGCACTCCTAAATCAAACCTGCCTCGGCGCTGGCCTCCCGGCCCTCAGGAGCCGGCCGCCGCCCCGCCCTCCACGTCACCAAGCAGGTGGGCCCTTAGCACAGATGACTTGCTGGCTTTAGTTCCTCTGACAGGTGATGGTGGTGCCATTGTCTGAAGTCCTTTCTACTCTTGTTGACCACCACCCTTTCTTGGGAGAAGCCACCCGCACCTGGCGGAGCTGAAGGATTCTCTGCCAAGTCCCTGGACACCGGGGTGATGACGGTGCACATGTCGTCTCATCGCAAGGTGAGTGGACGGATGAGGGTCAGCATGTGTCAGCAGTGACGTGTCATCACTCACACAATCTAGACACACCTGCCTCATGGCAGGAAGCACGGTGGCTCCTCCTCGCTGGTCCCCAGCAGACACAGGCCCGTTCTCTGGGAGTCATAACTCTGTCCCCATGTGTCTGCTCAGACAGGCCGAGCCCTCACTGGCTCCTCTGAGGCCCAGACTTGTTAGTGTCCACACTGGTGTCCTGAGCCTGTGTCCCCGGGGCCAGCCCCTCTCCCAGGGCAGGACCTTGCAGCCCTTCCTTACACAGAGCTGCTGCTCAGTTCTTGAAGTTCTCTGTCTTCTCAGTTTATTCCAACCACAGAAATGCAACAAGAATGTCATTTTTTTTTTTTTTTGCGGTACCGGGGATTGAACCCAGGGGCGTTCTACCTCCGCGCTACACCCCCGGCCCTATTTTTTTTATACTTTATTTTGAAACCGGGTCTCACAAAGTTGCGGAGGGC
>PVJS01013490.1:0-41990 GCA_004027185.1 Glis glis | reverse complement strand
CACGGGGACCAGCGTGTCATCACAGGAGGTCTGCACAGGGACAGCATGCCATCACAGGAGGTCTGCACACGGGGACCAGCATGCCATCACAGGAGGTCTGTACAGGGACTAGCGTGCCATCACAGGAGGTCTGCACACGGGGACCAGCGTGCCATCACAGGAGGTCTGCACAGGAACCGGCATGTGCCGAGGCGGGCTCGGCTCGTCCACCTGCAAACACACCTGCCCCACAGGGTCATTGTCACTCCAAGTCCCAGCCAGGGGAGCGGAGGCCCAGAGGAGCAGGTGACTACAAGGGTAGTCAGTGTACAGAGGAATCGCACTTGCGCCTGCGTGGAAGAATTGACAGCCAGAGCCAGGTGGGCACCTGTAATCCCAGTACTTGGGAGGCTGAGACAGGAGGATGGCAAGTTCAAGGACAGCCTCAACGACGTAGCAAGACTCTGAGCAACCTGGTGAGACTCTGCTTTAAAACAAACAAGAAGAATAAAAAGGCTGGGGGATGTAGCTCGGAGGTGGAACACCCGGGTTCAACCCCTAGTACCACACACACAAAAAGAGTCGACAACAGGGACTCAAACAACAGCTTGCACGCGAGTGTGCAAAGCACGCTATTCCAAACATAAAATGTGAAGCAGCCCATGTGCCGCCAGCCTCCCACGGAAGGATGGCTAGACTGAACCCGGCGCGCCCTGCAGTGGTGCCGCTGTGTGCGAGGGCGTGACACTCCGGTACGTGCTGCCTGCCATGTGGCCCGGCCTTCAAACCGTCCCTGTCAGTGAAAGAAGCCAGACACGGAAGCCACGTGGTGCTGATTGCATTTATGCGAGGTGTCCAGAACAGGCAGGTCGTGGGGACGGAGCGCAGACTGCGGCTGCCGGGGCTGGGGGAGGGGGGCTGCTTGACAGGCTCAGGCTTCCTTTTGGGGTACCAGCTCTGGCCCTTGGAGCATGCACAGCAGAGCCGCGGGCCCTTCAGGGACAAAGTGTTTAAGAGCGATGCGATCCCCTCTCTACCCCACCCCCAAGGACCTGAAGCCTCCTGTTGAGACAGCGATGGCCTCGTGCGAGGTGCAGCCTCTGTCACTCGGGGTCTCCGGGCCACCAAGGAGCAAGAGCCCCACCCACTGACCTGCAGGGACGTGGCACGCGTGAAAACCACCCTGTCCTCATTCAGGCCACCCCGTCAGGAGCATGCTGCTGCGGCCTAACCCAGGCGGTCTCAGCTCGTTCCTGGCCCTCGGCGACACCTGAGGCTCCCCTGTGAGACCATGACAGGGCTGCCTGAGACGCCACATGGAAAGGGTGCCGGAAGCCAGCAGCCCCTGCCTCCTCGCCTCCTTCCTGCACCTGGGTTTCTGTGGACAGCGCCAGTGTAAACACCCAGGCGGCAGGAGAAGACATGTCAGCCAGCCGTAATCAAACCTGCTCCCGGAGATGAGGAGCAGGCCCGGGTGGCGGGGGCTGAGGGGCTTAAATGGGATTTAAACTGGACCAGGTTTACAGAGGGAAAAATAATTATCTACAAGGCCTCGGATACAGTGAAGACCATCTTTCTTGCATGAATGAAGGGACCAGGAACGAGGGACACTGATGGCGTCCACCTGCGGTTCCGCTCCGTTCCACTGGCAGCCGGGAAGTGAGCGGGCTGATGACCCAGGGTCAACTCTGGCAACTCAGCGACTGTCCCCGGCTGCACATAGGAGGCACTCTTTAAAAGTGCTGGTGCCCAGTTTCCACCCAGGCCCCCTTGCTCAGACCCCCGGGGCAGGTCAGGTGTCTGCACTGGGGGAGGGGCCCAGGTGATTCTGAGGCAGGGGCAGGTGCGGGCACAGGTGTAACTCACATGGCCTTGGGCCAGCCCAGAATAGCCATCACCTCAGTGACCCTTCACACAGCCCCAAACATTGCTGAACTCATGCAGATGGGGAAACTGAGGTATAGAGGAGCTAGGTCACTTGCCTCAGGTAGGAGGCAGAAGAACCAGGGTTGGGACTCAAATCTGGCATCCTAAAGTGTCCCCATCACCCTGTCATGAGTCATTTTCCTGTTGCCTCCTCCATCAGAGTAGGGTCCCCAGGGCAGGGCCTGCCCCATCAGACCTGAGAACCAGGCAGGGTGGCTTCCGCCCTCCTACCCTGTTCCACCATGCCCTGCAGGGAGGGCTGCGTGCTGGAGGCGGGCCTGGGTCCCTCTGCAGGCCTCCAGGCTGTCCAGGGCTGGGGCTGGGGGAAAGGGGGTCCCCTGCCCAGGTAGGTGACACAACAGGTCAGTGGTTCCTCTGCCCCCGTGCCAGGCCCACAGTCCCATCCCAGGGGGGCCAGGTCACACAGCCTGCTCCCAGCAAGAAGGACACTGAATACCAGGCAGGCCAGACCCTCACCCCAGCCCTCCTGGACTTCAGGCATCCCTACGCCTCTGGGCTTCGGGCTCCTGATGGGAAAATTAAGGAGTCTAAACCCAATCCTGTTGAGGTCATGCTGCCCTCTGCCCTGGTCCACACAGCCAGCTGCCTGGGGCACTGTGGGGAGTCCATCCAGGCTCAGTGGGAACTGGAGCCCGCTTGATAGAGACGCAGGTGGCCAGGTGCAGGCGGCTCCAGTGCTCCCTCCCCTCCTCCATCGCGTTATGAGGATGAGAGCTTTCATCCAAACTATATTTCTGGCAACTAGAGCAGAGGCGTGATGCTGACACACGGGGACCACAGCCCTCGCAAAGCAGCCTGGGCCACGACCATGGCCGCACCTGACAGCCTGCAATACGCCCCCCCACCGCTCTTCCGCACCCGCCCTCCCACCGCCTCACGGCCTCCCGGGCCTGGTCTCTGTCCTCCTGACACGCCTCATAAGCAGGAAGTGGCCGGCAGGCCCCCGACACAAAGGCCTGGCGGGTCGAGACTCCAGCTCCATGGGAAGGGGAAGGGCCAGGCCCTGGGTGGTACCTCAGGCGCCGCCCTGGGCAGGGACAGAGCGGGTCTGTGCCCAGGACCGGCCAGGGCAGCAGCTGGTGGCAGACGATTCCGCAGTGAGCGCGTCAGGGTGCGTCAGGGTGCAGGGTGCAGAGCTCTGTGAGCCGTGCCGTCAGCGCACCCGAAGGAGAGTTTGTCAAAGGAACCTGGATGCTGGCCCATCCCGGAGCGGGGCGTTTGGGACCCTGGGTGGGACGCATGGGATCTGGCCGGCAACCCCAGCAGGCCCACCCTGCCGAGCTGCCCAGTGACCCGTGCTGCCTGCTCCCGGCCGCCATGTTCCCAGCACCACTACCCCCCCATGCCCGCCAACCCCAGGGGACTTGGCACCAGCTCTGGGGAAAGCGGCCATTCCGGCCAACAACAGCACCCCTCCTCCTACTCCCGCCGCTGGCCCTGCTGCTCTTCCAGGGCTGGTCGTCTGTGAGTGCTGACCCCTGACCTCCCACCCTTTCGTCTCCTCACTCATAACAAGGAAGATACATTAACAGTGCATGTCACTGCCCCCTGTCTGTCACTAACCATGGCCACCTGGCTTCTCGGAGGAGAAGGTGACATGAACAGTCCCAGCTCTTGGGATCCTCAAAACCCAGCCAGAATGAAATCAAGCACAGCAAGAAGGAAGCAGGTTAGACACTAGGAAGGGCTTCCTATCCTGAGAGGGTTGTGCACCAGCTGGAAGGCTCTTGGTGGGAGTCTGTAAAGGCAGGAGACGGGCTCAGTGCCTGCAGGGGAGCCACGTCACACTGGAGCCCTGCCCCTCCGGCCTACTTTTAAAGCGAGAGGGATTTGCATTTATTGAGCACCTACTGTGTACCTTTCCATAGGCTGAGGAGAGGAAGAAACAAGAAAAACTCTGGCCCTGGCTCAGGGGAGCCAGACATCCAGGTGGAGACAGACTTCGCCCAGAAAATCCGAGCACGTGACCCAGGCCCAAAGCGCCCTCAAAATCCGGAAGAGGCGGCCTCGAAGCTGAGCGTGGGCTCGGATCTGTGGAGCTGGGAGAGGCCTTCCAGGTGGAGAGACGATGGGGCAAGGGTGTGGAGGGGCACATCGGGCTGCCCGGGCACGGAGCAAGGCCTTGGGGCCTGTGATCGGGTCTCGGCAGTGCATGGGGCTGGTGGCCCGCGCCCGGGGAGGACCTGTCCTGGAAACGTTGAGCCCACGCTCTTAAAAGCAACAAAACCCTAGAGGTTTGGAATCCCAGAATCTGAGCGTCGGAGATATTCGGGACCTGGGGTCTCTGTGTCACGCTCCTCAGAAGTCTTCAGTGGTCCTGTCCACAAGGCACCTACTATCCACGAGGCACCTCTTAGAATGCGCTGGTCCGGACAGTCATGGCCACTCGAAGTGACGGGAGCTCGCTAGCTTTGGGGGGAGGGTGGAACCGTGGAGCAGAGAACAGCAGCTGCTGGACTCCACCCCTCCCCGCGGCCTGCTCCCCCAGCGTGGGCTCCACAGCGAGGTCAGGGGAGCCAGGCATGCAGGCCCGTTCCTCTGAGGACCGCCAAGCAGACAGACACAGCTATTCTGGTCCCACGGGGCGTCCAAGGCCGGGAAGGGCTGAAATAGAAAGCAGGTCCTGGGGCCCTGCAGGGGATGTGGACTGCCCTTGACCGGGAGGCCCAGCCCGGCCGCAGCCGCCACTGAGGGAGCCACAGCCCAGCCAGCTGTGGCCTGAGCCCCGGGGCGGGGCCTTCACCTAGGAGAGACCTGGAGCCCCGGGTGCTAGACCCCGGTAGGTGGGGCCTGAAGCTTCCAAAGAGAGAGGACTAATTCAGGGCTTTGCGGAAGGTGAGGGGCTCCAGCCCCTCCCCCCGGCTCAAACCCAGCTCCCCCTTCCTAGCTGTGTGACCTTGGGCAGGTGACTTACCCTCTCTGAGCCTCGTGTTCCTCTGGTGTCCCAGTGAGGGCTGTTCAGGGACTCAAGGGACACACCTGAAGAGTTACCCCAGGTCAGCTCCCAGGAAGCACCCAGTAAATGGCAGCGGACCCCAGACCGGCATCTTCGGACCACGGTCACGCCCTAGCAGTGGGTCAATCTAGCAAGGCCTCCCAACTGGCCTATTTCTATTATAGCACCTGGAATACAGGCGGAGGCCAGCAGGGCCCCGCACCGCCCCCAGGCCACCCTGGCCCTGCGCTCACTCCATGCCCGCTCCGTCCCATCAGAGCCCCTCCCGGCCAGACCCCCGAGGCCTGCCACTGCCCCGAGCCCCATGCGGAAGGCCGAGGGCCGGGGGACCCGGATCCGGCTGCCTGAGCCCAAGGCCCTCCCTGGAGGGTGGGCAGGGTGAAGTGAGCTAACCCAAGGGCCAGCCCAGGGGGGCCACGGGGAGGCCCCCAGGTAAACTGCCCCCCTGCCCCCACTGTCCTCCGGGCCCAGGGGACCCACCGCTCACCCAGCACCTCCCATGCTGACCCCAGTGGGCACCCCTCCCAGCCACAGCCTGCCAGTCACCAATGAGGAGGCCAGGGCCCCAGGGGAACGGGGGGGGGGAGTTTCCCCAACTATGAGAGGCAGGCCTCCAGTCCTCTAGCTCCTGCGTTCCTCCTGGCCCATTCTGCAGGCTAAGACTCAGGGGAGCAGGCAGGGCAGCCCAGCCCTCACCCACACCCTGGGTCTCCTCAGGCTCCTGGGCACACGGCAAGGAGAGCAAGCATGGATCTGGGGGAACTGGTGAGGCCGTGGCCAGGCCTACTCTCTGGGAAGCCCTACAGGATTGGATCCTTGTCTGGGAGCCCAGCTCTCCCCACCCCTCCCTCTGCTCCGTGCAGCCTCCCTTCTGGGGCACCCACAGCCCACATGGTGTCCCACCTCCTGCATGCTGTGGCGGGGACCTGGCCGCGTGGAGCCCACAGGAGGGGCTGTTCTGTGAGTGTCCCCTCGCACAGTCCAGCACACCAAGCTCACCAGGTCACTCCAGGGGCCTGCTGGCTGCAGAATCAGGGTCTTCCACAGTGCCGCCAGGGCCAAAAGATAACCTACCCTTCTTCCAGTCCGAAGTCTGCCACACCCCATTTGCTATGTGACAGGTCTCCAACCATCTCTGGGACTCAGTTTCACTGTTTGTAAGAGCAGAAAGTGGGACAAGATGAGCGCTGTAGGGACTTCCGAGAGAATAATGGGGTGAGGAGGGAGTCTGGGTCAATGAGGGGCACAGCCTGAGGACAGGACGCCCAGAGGTTACTCTGGGATGGCTCCCCAGCACCCCAGAGCCCAGGTCAATGAGGGGCACAGCCTGAGGACCGGACGCCCAGAGGCTACTCTGGGATGGCTCCCCAGCATCCCAGAGCCCAGGTCAATGAGGGGCACAGCCTGAGGACCGGACGCCCAGAGACCACGCTGGGACGACTCCCCAGACCCCTAGAGCTGCGAGCCCATGCCCGGAGTGCCGACTGTGAACCAGGCACAATGCTGAGTTCCTGGGCGTCTCCCCAGCAGGCAGGTTGTGGCTGGAACCAGCTTGGTGGGTTTTAAAGACCTGGGCACCCCAGCAGGCAGGAGGCAGCAGTCCCCGTTGCTGCTGCGCCTCGGGACAGGTGCTGCCCCCTCCAGCCCGGCCACCTTGAGTCTGCCGAATGTTTCATGTGACCAAGTGAGGGCGGTGAGTGCTTCCTGACCAAGACAGCCTGTCCCACCGGTGAGTGCTTCCTGACCAAGACAGCCTGTCCCACCATCAGTCCAGACATGCTGTCCCCACCTATGTGTCCCCACACCCCGGACTTGGGGTCCGAGAGAGTCATAGAGTACTGGCACTGGCTCAGGCCCAGGGCTGCCCCGGTGGGGAAAGGCCCTTGCTCACCCTGCCCAGGGTGTCTGCCTGGTCTCTGGCCAGCAAGCCCAAGTGCAGGAGGCCGTGTTGGATCACCCACACCAGAGGCCACGTGGGCACAGCCCCACCCTCCTCTCACGGCTCCCACTCCCAGGAGGTGGAAGTCCCTGCCCTGGCAGTCTGCAGGGACAATGGTCAGGGTCCCAGTACTGTTTGCATGCTCCAGTGCACTGAGGATGGATGAGGGCTGGAGTCTCAGGCACCGGGACACGACTGTGTCACAGGGGCCTGCTGGCCACATGTCCCCTGCTTCCCGACACCGCCCCAGCTGCTCGGCTGCTGTTCGTGGCTTAATGGCTCAGCATGGCGCCTCACTTGGTCTGCAGCAGCCTGTGAACGTGGAGGCCGTGAGTCCGCCTGCAGCACTACGGAGCTTCAGACTCGGGCCACGAGAGGAGAGGCCTTGCAGACCACGCTGGAGCGCAGGCTCAGGCCTCTCTGGTCACAGGGGCTGCGGGGTCAGCCTCAGAGTCAAGGTCAAAGGCAGGGGCGGGGCCAGGACCTGCCCCCCGAGGGACAGGTACACCACAGTGGCTCGCAGGGGACAGACACCCCATGTCCTGCCCAGGGAGGCCCAGCTAGCCTACGAGTTGCCAATGTAGGGAAGTCACGTGGTCTTCCCTGTCCTCTCTGTCCCTTCTGGGAAGGAAGGATGGCAGGTGCCCCCATGCCCCCTCAGGCCCCAAGGGCGCTCCTCTGGGCTGGGGTGACTCTCCAGCAGGGCCGTGTGGTGACTGACGGGGCCACAGGATGAGCAAGCCCCCTCCCCACTCCATCACACCCCCGGGGGGTCCTGACCCCGGGCCCAGCCCCTGTCTGACCTCTGACCCCAGCCACAGGCAACTGCGGTGAAGGCAACTTGGTGAAGGTGACAGGGTGAAATTGTCCCCATGGCCTGGCTCCTCTGAGGGCTGCGAGGGGTCAGCCCCGATCCTCAGGCCCCAGAAGACCCGGGGTCCAACAGAGGATAATCTCCTGAGGCTCCCGGAGGCCCCCAGGCAGGCGCCCGCCCCAGCCATCCGCTAGTGCCTGTGGGCTTGGGGACTCAGAGACTTCCGTGAGAACCAGGCTGAAGGTGGACGTGAGGCCTGGCCAGCCCTGCCCGTGACTCAGCGGCCCCGGCCAGCTCGTAAAACTAGCTCCGTGGTTCAGCCTCCTCCAGGCCACCCACAGAAACGACGCTGAAGTGCCCCCCGCAGCCCTGCACGCCCGGGAGGACTCTTTGAGCCCCAGCCTGACAGCCAGGAGCTGGCGCTGTTCTAGGAGTAGCAGGCTGGGTGGGCCAGAAGCTCCTATAGCTCTCTGGGCCTCAGTTTCTCCATCTAGGACAGATACAACAATGTGTCCAGCAGTAGTGGGGAGCCTGGGGGCAGGGAGCTGCTCCAGAAGGATGGGATCACCCTCTTCCTAGAAACTTCAATGGCTCCTAATTGCCCACAGGATCAGATCCAACACTGGTGCCCACAGGGGCTAAGCCTCATTACTCTGCCCTGAACAGTACACTTCCCCCACCCAGCAGCCTCCCTTCCTCCTGCCCATCAGGGCTGCCTGCCTCCTGTTCTGCCTCCCTCTGCCCCTCCAGGACAGCCTCCCTGACTGCACGTCTGCCCAGTAGCCTGGGTTAGGACCCCTGGCATCTCCACTTCCTCCTGTCAATCTGCATCACCACCAGACTGAGCCCTAGGAGGCAGGGACTCCCCCCAGCAGCCACTGCTGGGCCTCCAGTCCAGGCGGCCACTCCCTGGATGCTCAGTGAATGGGACACGGGACACGACTGACTGTCACTCCCCCTCCCAGTCCTCCGGCACAGCTGCCCTCAGCCCTGGCCCAGGCCAGCCACCCCCTGGAGAGGGCGTGTGCCCGGTGAGAAGTGTCCTCTCCTGACTGCTGACCGCTGAGCCCCACGGTCCTGTGTCATCTCCAGGGCTTTTCTAGGCACCAGCCCATAGGCCACCAGCATGCATGGGCACAGAGGCCCAGCGTCCCCCAAAGACACAAGGGGCAGGACCCCCATGAACATGTCTCAAACCTGGACTTTGGCGTCCCTACCTCCCACCCTCACGCCCCACAGCCTGGGGCCAGAGCCCCGCCCCCGCCCGCTCCTCCCGGATGGGGCAGCTGTGGCTCCACCCCTCCATGCCTCGATTTCCCCTCTATTTCCAGGAGTCGTGGGGACTCTGGCCCCCAGCTGGCTTTTCTGGGCCCCGGGCTCCTCCTGGGGGCGGCGGGGGCGGGGAAGGAACCCGCCACGCCCCCACCCCGCCGCCTTGCCCAAAAGCAGCCGGAGAGGCTTGACGTCAGACCCGGGAAAGCGCGTCCAGTCCCCTCTGCAGAGCGCTCCCAGCCCAGGTCCCAGCCGGCCGCTCAGCTCAGTCTCCAGCCCCGCGAAGGCGAGGTGAGTTCCCGCGACTGGCTCCTCCCGGTTTCCCCGCAGGGGGCCAGAGCAGAGCCGAGCCAGGGCAGCCAGGCAGGCAGTGAGGGGAGAGGGGCTGGGAAGCCACCCCTAGACCCGGCAAGCAGGCAGAGAACTGAAGCCCCCGGGAGAGGGCAGCCAGGCTGCTGAGGGTGGGCAGAGGCACCTGCCTTGCCCAGGGTGAGGACAGCGCTCCTCCCACTGCTGGGCACCCGCCTGGGTCCGGATTTTGTTCATGCCTCTATTTATTCAATCAGTGAGCTCTCAACAGTGGACATCTGCTAGAGCCCTCCCGAGCTCGGCCTCAGTTTCCCCACCCGTTGAGGCAGTGGGGTAGCCAGCCCCAGAGGCCGGGCCAGGGAAGGGGTCGGGGGGCCCCAGAGGCACTTGGTGAGCTCTGGGGCCACAGCGGCCTCCCCCTGGCTGGGACATGGCTGGGGGGTTTGTGGGGTGGGCTCGAGTAGGGACTCCCCCTACCCCTGCACAGTTAGTCCTGCCTCCCATAGCTTGGGCCTCTTCTCCAGGCCCAGCCCTTCCCAGCCCTTTTAGGGGTGGGGAAACTGAGACCCAAGGTGGGCTTGCTGGCTCAGTCCCCAGCAGGGGCCTCGGAGCTGGCGCTGCCCGCAGCGCTCCCTGGCGCAGCTGCCCTGTGAGAAGGCAGAGGAGCAGGGTCCCGAGGGGGCCGGCAATGGGAACTGGCCGGGAGCCAGGATGCCTGGTGGAGCAGCTGGGCGGCCCCCGGCAGGACCGGACCTGGCAGGGCCGAGCGCTGGTGGCCGCAGCCCACGGTAATGGCGGGAGGCCAGAACTGCCCACTGGTCCCCGCGTTCTTCCCTCGACCTCGGGTCAGCCAGGATCTTCCCCACCCACCCAGGGACCGCCCATCTGTGGCCACGGGCAAATCACTGCCCACCTCTGAGCCCCGCAGAGGACGCGACGGGAGCCCCATTCTGCCCTCAGCAACCCGAGGGGAGGAGGCAGGTATCCGCGTGCCCAGAGTAGGAAACTGAGGCTCCGGGAGGCCAGGGTGCTTTTTAAAATCATGCCTTTGTTCGTTCAGTGGCCCCTCTGCTATAGCCCTGAGCGGGCTGGCCTGGGACAGTGACTGCAGAGCTGTGGCGTGGTGGGAGGGCTGCAGAGACACGGCAAGTGACGCGCGCAGGGAGGGCCCAAGGAGATGGCGTGGGCCGGAAGGACGCCCAGTAGAGCTCCCCACCCCGAGTCCAGCAAAGCCCACCCCGCCTTCCTCAGGGCCCTGAACACAGAGGCCGGCTCCTGCCTCAGGCCCTGGCGTCTGCCCTGCCCCTCAGAGAAAGGAGAGCCAGATCTGCCTGGGACACCCTTGAACCCCAGTGCTGAGGTTCAAGCCCAGATCTGACACCCCTCCAATGCATGGTGCTAAGTACCCTGAAGTACCCTGATCCAGCCACTGGGCTCACGGCCTGGGTGAGCCACGGGCCCCCGGCCTCTCCCTGCTCTGTGGGGCGATAAGCAGCAGGGTGCAGGAGCGCCGAAGTCACCCACCAAGCTGAGCCCAGGCACCGGCAGGTGGGACGGCACAGAGTTGAAGCCCCACTCCTCCCCCCTGGTTGGGAGACCTCGGTTTCCTCAGAGCCAAACCAGGGCACGAGTGAGCCTAGAGAGGGTCATCTCAGCAGTAACCCCACAGATTGCGGGATTAGAACTGTCCCCAGGGAGAGGGGTCCCTGGCACCAGGAGGCCAGAGGGGCAGGAGGGGCTGGGTGGGGTACCAGGAACCTGCATCAGGTGACCCAGTCAGACAGAACAGCGTGCCAGGCAGAGGGAACGGTATGTGCGAAGACCAAGAGTGCTGGGCTAAGTATCTTCAGGCAGAAGACAGGCAGAGGTCCAGCTGGGCCGCACCATGGAATGAGCATCCTGGACCCCTAGACAGGACAAGTTGCGGGGTGGGGGGCTCGGGAGCTGCTGTGGCTACAGCCGTCCAGGCTAGAGGGGAGCAATGAGCCAGGTGACAGGGAGACCACAAGGCGCACTCATGA
Source organism: Glis glis (assembly GCA_004027185.1). Lineage (NCBI taxonomy): Eukaryota > Metazoa > Chordata > Mammalia > Rodentia > Gliridae > Glis > Glis glis. The sequence continues at coordinate 30,753 of PVJS01013490.1, read as the reverse complement.
GGACACGTGGACTCAGCACCACGAGAGTCTCTCGTGCACAGCTCCTGGCCCAGAGATGCCACATTTTGACAGTTGTTCCCTGCCCTGGCCCAGGGCCGGGTCCAGCACAGCCTGTGCCTGGTCCCGCCAACCTGGATTCCACCCCCAGCTCCACCTCGTGCTGTGTGACCTCAGGCATGTCCCTCACTTCTCTGGGCCTCCGGTTCCTCATCTGTTAAAGCTGCATGGCCTGGCCGCTAGCAGATGCTTGGAGCCCCTTGGTGGGGAAGGCTGCACCCATCTGCATACCCGCCTCTCCCTGCATGGGAGCTGCACACAGGAGCGGGGCTGAGGCCAGCTCCTCGCTGGGCCCCATGTGTAGCAGGAGGCATCCAGGCCTCGGGGCAGCTGAGTGACCTCAGGGCAGTAGGGTGGACTTGAGAGGACCCCAAGGAGCCAACGGGACAGGCCCCTCCCCACCCACCTGCCAAGGGGGAGGCTGGCGTGCCCCACACCTCCTGGCTCCCTAGGCAGGGTGCCTGGGCTGGATCTCTGGCCTTCCACTGCCCACTCGGAAGCCCCTAGATGCACCTCCCATGTGGGGTGTCCGGGCATCTCCCTGTCACCCAGCTCTTCCGCCATTCTGCCAATTTTCTTCATTCTTTCAACAGCAGGGCGCCAGAGCCCCGGGCAAGGGAAGGGGAGCTCCAAGTGGTGGAACTCCTTGCCCAGGCCTCCGGGAGGTGGGTGGGTGTGGAGTGTCTTAAACCCAAGGCGGTCGCTTCTTGGGGTGCTGAAGGGAGCCCAAGGGTTGGAGTGATCCAGTGGGCTTCCTGGAAGAGGTGCCAGTAGTGGCTGGGGAGTAGGGGTGGAGCTGGAGGTGGCAGCCAGTGCCTGCCTGCACCGCACCTATGGTGGGTCACAGCGGGCTGGGGGAGGGCACCGAATAGTAGAGTGAGAACTGGCCCAGGCTCCCTCCAGGCGTTGGCGGGGTATGGAGAAGGGTCGCTGCAGGCCTTGGTCCCACCAGGCCATTCCGGGTGGGTGTGGCCCCCGCTGGAGCAGGTATAGCACACAGCAGTGTGGACGCTGCTCTGGGTGGAGGGGCACAGGGAGCCAGGGAGGGGAAAAGCGGCCCAGAGAGGAGAGGGGAGGCTTCTTGGAGGAGGTGAGCCCAGGAGGAAGCTGAACCATGCTGGGGTGGGGGCAGCCTGAGCAGAAGGCTCCCACCGACAGGCAGGGTGCAGTGACCACAGGGCACCACAGCCCTGCCCAGGGTCCTGGCCTTGGGGCCTCCCAGGTGCAGTGGCCAGCAGCCCCACCCTGAAGGTCATTTGCCACAAGACCCCTGCTGGGACAGGGAGGGTCATCATGAAGCCTAGAAGGGCCTGAGGCCCACGGACTCTGGGTCCGCCCACCCAGAGGGCAGGGGAGAAAGAGGCAGAGCCCAGCAGTCATCCGCTGTGCCTGCAGCAGGTGCCCGAGGACAGCAGGACCCAGCCATTCCACACGCAGGCAGAGAGGCTGTGGCTCCGGAAGGGGTGCCCTGTTAGAGCCCTTACTCAGGCCCAGGCCGGCCGGGGCAGTGGGTGGCACCACGAGCCCAAAGAGGAGGCCTGCAGGTCCGATGGCAGAAGCCATCCCCTCGCCCTCTCTGTGCCCTCAGTGGGAGCTCATCTCTGCATCACCCAGTTTCACTTTTTCGAGCGCCTACTGTGTGCTTCACATAGCATTGGTGCAGCGACCCCCCGTGGCAGTTTCCATTTTGCCCACTTTACAAATGAGGAAACTGAGGCTCTAAGGACACATAGTTTGTTCAGAGACGGAGCCAGAGAAGTGTCCAAGTGCAGGCAGGCCAGAGGATGTGAGGCTTCCCGGCCCCGGTGCAGGTTCCAGGCCATGAGCCCAGCACCGTGCCGGGCACCTCAGGGATGTGGCACTAGCCCTGCCCGCTGGGCTTGGGCTGGCCGTCCCAGGCCGTGAGGCCGCTCTGCCTTGGACAGGCCCTGGGCACCTGCCAGAAGGGGGAAGGAAACCTCAGACCCAGGCCCAGTCCAGGGGTACTGGGCTCAGGGACAGGGCCTTCTTCCCCAGTCCAGGCTCCCAGGGCAGGACCTCCCTGTCCAGCTATGGACGGCACTAGTGACCATTTAACAGAGGGACCAAGGTCCCGGATGAGGAAGCAGCAGAGTCTAACTGGATCTCTATAATAGGGCCCCCGAGGGCCAGGTCTGTGCCTCCCCCCTACCCCAGCAGGCAGGCAGTCTGGGGCCAGGCTGACCCCGGGAAGGCCAAGACTATTCCTTCCCCAGGGCTCACCAGGGGCCTACCTCCGCGGGTCATGGGCCAAGCCCATGGTCTGGAGGGCACATGGGTCCTTGTCTTCCAGAACAAGGAGTGTGAGCAGGTATCCAGAGAATGGGCACCTAATAATTGAATCAGGATGCCAGACACTGAGAAGTGAGGCGGAGAGCAGGGAGGGTGCTGGGGTGGGGTGAGTACCTGCGGGGCTGAGGGGTTATAACAGAGACAGCCAGACTCAGCAGAGAGAAGGGAGAGCTGGTGCAGAAGAGCCAGGGTGGGGCCCAGGCAGTGCCAGGGTCGGGCTCCATGTGTGAACAGGATCAGGGCTCAGAGCATGGCTGGCATTAAGGCCCCAAATGTGAGCTGGATCAGGTCTTAGAGTATGACAGGGATCAAGGCTCACTATGTTACTGGGATCAGGGATCAGTGTGTGAGTATGATTGGATTCAGTGCATGTCCTGGGCCCAGGACATGTGTCACTTGGATTAGGGATCCATGTGTGACTAGGATCAGATCTCAGAGTATGACAGGAATCGACACTCATTGTGATACTGGAATCAAGGATCAATGTGTGGCCAGGGTCAGGTCTCGGACTGTGACAGGGATCAAGGTTCATCCAGTTGCTGGCATCATGGCTCAGTGTGAACAGTTTTAGGACTCACTCTGTGACCAGGATCAGGACCCAGTGTGTGACTGGGATTAAGGTGTCTTTTTTTTTGGCAGTACCGGGGATTGAACCCAGGGGCATTCTACCTCCAAGCTACACCCCCAGCCCTATTTTTTATTCTTTATTTTGAAACAGGGTCTCACTAAGTTGCGGAGGGCCTCACTAAGTAGCTGAGGCTGGCCGCAAACCCGGATCCTCCGGTCTCAGCCTCCCAAGTACTGGGATTACAAGCGTGCGCCACTACACCTGGCTGGGATTAGGGTTTAGAATGTGACCTGGATAAGATCTCAGAGTATGATAAGGATCAGGGATCAGTGTGTGACGAGGATCAGGTCTCAGAATGTGACAGGGATCAAGGTTCATCCAGTTGCTGAGATCATGGCTCAGTGTGAACAGTTTTAGGACTCACTCTGTGACCAGGATCAGGACTCAGTGTGTGACTGGAATTAGGGTTTAGAATGTGACCTGGAAAAATCTCAGGGTATGAGAGGGATCGAGGTTCATTGTGTTACAGGGATCAGGGATCAGTGTGTGACAAGGATCAGGTCTCAGAATGTGCCAGGGATCAAGGTTCATCCAGTTGCTGGGATCGTGGCTCAGTGTGAACAGTTTTAGGACTCACTCTGTGACCAGGATCAGGGTTCAGCTTTGTTTGGGATCAGGATTCAGACTGTCATTGCTGAGAATCAGGATGAACTTTGCCATCTGCCCCTCTCCTTGCCTGTCTGACTGCTGTATGTTCTGACTGCCCTGTCCACCCTCTGACTCTGGGGGCCCCAGGGCCCCCACTGCCTGACCCTGGCCCCAGCACCTCAGTGGCCCTGCTGGTGAGCATGTGAGGCTGGCCCCGGGGAGTTTTCTGGGAGGGCAGGGCCCCTGGGCCAGCGTCATCCTGGGACTGGCTCCCAGAGGAAACATTTGTAATGTTTATTATTTGTCTCTGAGCGTGACACTAACACAGACCAGCACAGACAAATTGGAAAACCAGAAGGCCTGTAGACTTTTTTGCGATGCTGTCCCTCAGGCCAACTCTGGTGTCTCCTTGGGTCTTCCCCTCCAGCGATTTGTCAATAGTAGAGGAGGGACCCCTGGATGACATTTTCCTCCTTCCTGGGAACCTTCTAGGCCTCCCTACTGCCAGGACGCAAAGCCCACAGGCCTGGGGCTCCAAGTCCCCAGCCCCCTGTCCCCTCGTCCCCTCAGAACATCTTTCCCTGCCCCAAACTCCCTGTTTCTTGGACCGCTCCCCCCACCCCTACCCCGCACCGGGCTGGAGGAGGACTGCTCAATTCACCCAACAAATACCCCACCACGGCCTGCTGGTGGGGAGCCGGGGATCAAGCTTACCCGGAGGACCCCAAAAGCTGGGCTGGAGTGTGGCAGGGGTGGCAGGGGCTGGGCGTGGGCCTGGGCAGCACCCCACCCCTCCTAGCAGCCTCCGGGCAGCATAGCTCCGGGCAGGATTGCAGAGGCAGAGGGCACGCTGGGTGGCCTCAGTTCGGTGCTGCCCTCTCTGAGCCAAGGATTAAGGTAGCCACCTGCCCTGCCAGAACTGACCTGTGAAAGCAAGCGTTCCTCAGCTGTGCCCACCCCTGCCAGCCTGGACACCAGTCCCCTGGGAGGTGAGACTCAGTGTCTTCGTTTTATCAGGATGGAATGGCCAGAGGGGCCCTAGGCCGCGCAGCCGATCTCTGGGAGCGGAGTGTCGCCACCAGGAAGGTCACGAGCGCGAGCGGGCGGGAAGGGTCTCCCTGACCCCCCGCAGCCAGGCAGGGTGCTGTGCACCCAGAACGTCTGGTGCCCGCCCTCCTCCCCGCCTCTCCCCAGAGGCTTCTCCTTTCTCCTGAAAAAGACAGAAATGTCCTTATTTGGAGGGTCAGCCCGGCCTGGGGTGGGGGTAGGATCCTGTTAACCCTTCCTTTATAAATAAAGGGATAAATCAGCGCTGAGTTAAACACTCCTCGGCAGGAACATAAACAGAGTGGGCGGCGCAGCCAGCCCCCTGCCCGCCCGCGCCCTGCCCAGCTCCACCCTCCCCCCTCCCTGTCTGCTGCTGGGACCTGGCTCCAGGCTCCCGCCCCAGCCAGCCCCCCATGGTGGGGGCATAAGTGTGCCCGTCTCTCGAGGCTAGTGGGCGACCGGGGGGCTGGCTCTCAGTCCTTCCAGCATGGCTGAGCACCCCGCTCTCCTACGGGAAGGTCCGGGACATTGACGTGGAGCGGGCCCAGGAGCAATGACAACAGATGGGCAGCCCGAGGATGGGCCGCGATAGTGAGTGTGGGGCAAGGTGGGGCAAGCAGCCCAGAGCTGCCCCTGTGAGCTGGGGTCGGTCCCAGCAATACTGGCTCATCAGCCACCACTGGCATGCTGGGTGCTGCTGGGCCCTTACTCCAGATCAGCACAGGCAATCCTCCCAGCGGCAGCAGCTCCCCACGGTATAGATTAGGAAGCAAGGCACAGGGCAGTTAAGTGGCTTGCCTGGGGATGCACAGCGAGTAAGTGGAAGAGCCAGTCTCCAAAACCACACGCTGAGCCCGGTCATCTTACCTCTGTCTTCTCTCTACAGCCTGAAGACAGCCCTGTGCAGCACATCTTTTTAACTGTCCAGCAAGGACAGTCTCAGAAAGCTTAGGGCTTTACCAAAGCCATACATTGCAAACAGGCACTTCGGGCCAGGCTGGGCAAAGGCGTGGGGGTGGGGATGTTGGGGACACAGTGGGCAGAGCCAGGCAGGTGCTGCAGTAACCAGTCTCCTTGCTTTCAGGCCTGGGCGCGCTGGCCGCCATGCCCTCTGCATCTGCAGCGGGGCCCTGGGCTGTAGTGGTCCCCAACACCACGGTGGCAGCGCCATGGGCCAACAGCAGCATGCCCGAGGTGGCCCTGTTCTACCTGTTCGCACTGCTGGACGAGGAGCTGCACACCGCCTTCCCGGGCCTGTGGCTGGCGCTCATGGCCGTGCACAGCGTCATCTTCCTGGTGGGGCTGGTGCTCAACGGGCTGGCGTTGTACGTCTTCTGCTGCCGCACGCGAGCCAAGACGCCGTCGGTCATCTACACCATCAACCTGGTGGTGACGGACCTGCTGGTGGGCCTGTCCCTGCCCACGCGCTACGCCGTCTTCTACGGGGCGCACGGCTGCCTGCGCTGCGCCTTCCCCCACGTGCTGGGCTACTTCCTCAACATGCACTGCTCCATCCTCTTCCTCACCTGCATCTGCGTGGACCGCTACCTGGCCATCGTGCAGCCTGATGGCTCTCACCGCTGGCGCCAGCCTGCCTGCGCCAAGGCCGTGTGTGCCTCTGTGTGGCTGGCGGCAGGCGCCGTGACCCTGTCCGTGCTGGGCGTGACAGCCGGCGGGCGGCCCTGCTGCCGCGTCTTCGCGCTGACCGTGCTGGAGTTCCTGCTGCCCCTGCTGGTCATCAGCGTGTTCACCGGCCGTATCATGTGCGCGCTGTCTCGGCCCGGCCTGCTGCGCCAGGGCCGGCAGCGCCGCGTGCGGGCCATGCAGCTGCTGCTCACTGTGCTCGTCATCTTCCTCATCTGCTTCACGCCCTTCCACGCCCGCCAGGTAGCCGTGGCTCTGTGGCCCGACGTGCCGCGCCACACGAGCCTTGTGGCCTACCATGTGGCGGTGACCCTCAGCAGTCTCAACAGCTGCATGGACCCCATCGTCTACTGCTTCGTCACCAGCGGCTTCCAGGCCACAGTCCGCAGCCTCTTCCACACGCAAGCAGAGTACGAGCCCAGCAGCGGCGACGTGGTCAGCATGCAGAAGAGCTCCAAGGGCTCGGGGCCCCCGCACATCCTCAGCGCTGGCCCCCGCGCCCTCGCCCAGGCCCTGGCTAATGGGCCTGAGGCTTAGTCAGTAGCACTCTGCTGGGCGGCCAGGCCAGACACAGGCTGGGCCAGGGGCAGCAAGCTGGTTTCATCTTGATCAATTGGAGATGGCTACAAAGTACGCTGCGTTGAGATTCCAAGGCCACTGTGCTGCGGTTGATTAGCAATGTCTGCCATGGGCTCCAGATGGGCTGTGGTGGTCTGAAAGTCAATTACCTGCTTTCCTGGGAGTATGTTGTGTCCACTGAAAACACAGGGAGGTGGCCAGGAGCTGCTCACCACCTGGGCCAGTTTGTCCTCAGAAGGCACTCTTCGGGAAAAGGAGCAAACATTATTTAGGTCCTGGGGATTCCCAGGAAGGTTAAAACAACCCGAAGAGATCTACATACCCCCCCCACATACACACACGAAGAACAAGGAGAGAAAGAACACGTTAGGACGTGAACGTTGCATAGCAGGAGGGGAGGAGCTTCATCTTGTACGACCCCATCGAGCCTGCGTGGATTGTGCAGTAGACAGCACACACCACGGGGTGCTTTGCTGCGAGCGAGGGCTTTGATATCTGGGTAGACACTTGAGCCCACGGCAACCCCACAAAGGGGGCCATTTTCACCCATTTCTGGTGCTGGAGGGGGAGGGGCACCACTGGGCAATGGCAGGATCGGGACAACACCAACCCCACCACCTCCAGCGCCCGGAGCCTACTGAGGCCCCCCACCCCAGGAACTGTCTCAGAAGACCCTGCAGCCTGCCCGGGAGGATGGCAGCGCTCATGCCCATTCTATGGATGGGAAAACCAAGAGCAAAGACGCATGGCCACTTGGCCCCTGGCCTGCCAGCTGCAGGCCACAGTGTCCCTTTGTTCTCCCTCCAGGGCCAGAGAGAACTGGACAGGCTGCCCGGACCTGGCTCAGGACTCCCACGCCTTCAACAGGGAGGGGCAGCTCTCTGCCTTGGATCTCCAGTCACCTCCTCTGAGCTGGACTCTAGGACTGCTTCCTACGTGCTTTCTGTCTGGTGTCTAAGCCCCAAGGAGCCCTTTCCAGACTGTGTGGGGAAGGGGCCTGGAGTGGAGGAGAGGCTCTGGGCATCCCTGCCCTCAAACTTGGCCTGAACAACACTGCAGCAGGTGAGATGGAATCAGGTGCCAGATAGGGCCCTCATCCACTGAGAAAAGTTCTCCATGCTCAGGTGACCCGTGGCCTGTGTGGCTGGGAGCAGGAGGCAGGGAGGCTGGGGTGGGGTGAGCAAAGACAAGGCTCCCCATCTTGGCTCCAGGCAAAGTGTCCATTCTCCAAGTTTAGGGGCCCTGGAGAAGGGCTGGATAGGAGCAGAAGGGCATTATACCCCCATTTTACAGATAAAAAGACTGAGGTTCAGAGGGACAGGGCTTTGCCCAGGTCACAGAGAAGCCCCTGGTAACCCAAGGCTGGTGTTGCCCCTGCGGAGCCCACCCTGCGGAGCCATGCTCTGGCTCCAGAACCCCATGGGACCACTTTATGGGGTTCGTGTTGGCCCACAGCCTCTGGGGGGAGAGCCCAGAGCCCAGGCGTAAGGGCAAGCCCAGCAAGGGTGCTGGGACTCCCGCGGGGCCACCTTCCCGGCCCCAGTGCCCCAGATGCAGCGGCATGGCAGCCTGACCCTTGCGGTGTAGGCGCTGTGCTGGGACCTGCCTGCCTACGGCTCCCAGGGCCGCTGGGAGGGCGCTGGCTCGCTGGGACCCAGACCTCTGCAGGCAGGGGGCCCTGGCAGGACCAGCCGGGCTGCCATCTGTGCACAGGAACACTGCTAGAAACACCGAGAGCCCTGATGGTGGCCTTCAGGCCAGGAGGCTCAGACAGCTAGGTGGCTTCCCCAGGACTGTGAGCGGCTCCTGGCAGGTGCACCCCAGGCCGGGGGACCAGGCACAGGGGTTGATGCTGCCCCAGCCACGCAGCCCAGCAGCCCCTGGGTTACCACTGTCAGGACCCCTCCCTAACACCCTGTCACTCCGGGCTAGGCATCCTGGACTCTGTTTATTCAAGGACCCTGGCTTCTCTCGCTCCATCCCAGGGAACCCCCGAGGCCCTGGTGGCCGCCCACTGGTTCCCTGTGCCCTACCCAAGCCAGCTCTCCATGTGAACTGGGGCATGATGCCCCCTGCCTCGATTCCCCCAGTGTACTGTGAGGACCACCTCACCGGGCCATGGCTGTGGGGAACTAGAGGGTTGTGGGAAGGGGTACTCAGGCAGGGGGACAGCCCGGCACAGGCCTCTGGGGGGCCGCGTTTGACCTCATGTACGGGCTCTTGGCCTTCTTCCCTAGCACATGCCCCCCCACCAGTGTTTGCACCCCACCCCTCTGCCGCCCTTCCCCTTTCCATCCCCATCAAACTCCCTGTCCCAATTCCCTGTCTGGTTAGCACTCTAATTCACACTAAAGAGGGAATAGCTAACATCAGCTGACTGCTGTGCCTGGAGGTGGGAGGGCTGCAATTTTCCTGGAACAGTGTCTCCCAGGAGAAGGGGTCTCTGAGGTGAATGAGCCAAGTCCTCCTGTTGTCCCCATTCAAGCTGAGGACCTGTCTTCCACGGCCAGGAGCCAGAGCTTTGGAGCCATCCTCGTACCTCAGAGAACTGTCAGACAGCCCCTCCTACAGAACCTTAATAACTAGGCCTCAGTTTCCCCCCTCACACTGCTCCCTGCTCAGCCTGTAGCTGGAGGGCAGGGGCTAGGGCCATCTACCCCAGTGGCTCTGTCTGGACCTACCGCTCCCTCTGCTGCTTGCTCCCCCTCCTGAAGGCTGAGCTTCCCCCTGGGGCCAGACCCCAGGAGCCTGGCAGGTCGGCAGGCCTGTGGAGGTCCATAGGTCAGGGTGTGAGGTCCACCCGTCCCCTTGACACAACCTCCTTCCCAGAGCGACGTGAAGTGGAGTGTGTATTTATATCCGATGTAAACAATGGCATTGCGGGAAGTCCTGGTCCTGAATCAACGCTGTTTGTTCCCTTCCTGCCCCGACATGGCTCCCGGCTGGCGGGCGGGGGTCGGTACAGGCCTGGGCCGGGGCGCCTGCGCATCCCCATCCCCGTCCACCCAAAGTCCTGTGGGCAGGCAGGGCCCCACCTCACCCAGGCCCGGGTTGGCAACAGGAGGGGACTGGGCGAGGATGCAGAGGCGGGCAGGCAGCCAGACCTCCCACTGCCTCCCCAGGGGTGCTCCTGAAGGCGGAGGGGGGCTCCACGGACCTGTGGGCCTATTGCACCTGGAGGTTGGGGCCATCACCCCCACTTCACAGATGGGGACATGGGCTCAGGGGCTGGCCCCAGTGCCCATTCCTGCCGGGAGCACAGTACACTCTCAGGCCTGGGCTCTGGAAAGCCTGGGCGGGGAGGGCTGGCGGGGCCCTCATCACTCTCCCTGTCTGGCACCCTCGAGGCCGCCGGAGGCTCTGGAGGTAAATATTAGGGCCTGTTTAGATTAAACGCCATTAATAGCAGGAAATGTCACCTCGGGCGCCCGCCCTGGCTTCCTGGAGGCCTGGGCTCCTGGGGAGGGGCAGGGCCTGTCGAAGCCGGAGGCCAGCAAGGACCTGGCTGCAGCGAACCCTGCCTCTGCCTCCACGTAGGTTCCCTGCTCCTCCCTGGACTCAAGGGCACCACCTGGGGGACCTGTGTGCCAGGGCTCCCCTGAGCCACTCCCACCACCTAGGGGGCCTGTGTGCCAGGGCTCCAGTGCCCCACTCCCCGTCCTGGGGGGCTTTGCATGCTGGGGCTCCAGTGCCCCACTCCCCCTCCTGGGGAGCTTTGCATGCTGGGGCTCCTGTGCCCTACTCCCCCTCCTGGGGGGCTTTGCATGCTGGGGCTCCTGTGCCCCACTACCCCTCCTGGGAGGTTTTGCATGCTGGGGCTCCTGTGCCCCACTCCCCCTCCTGGGAGGCTTTCCATGCTGGGGCTCCTGTGCCCCACTCCCCCTCCTGGGGGGCTTTGCATGCTGGGGCTCCTGTGCCCTACTACCCCTCCTGGGGAGTTTTGCATGCTGGGGGTCCTGTGCCCTACTCCCCCTCCTGGGAGGCTTTGCATGCTGGGGCTCCTGTGCCCCACTCCTACCTGCTGGAAGGGGCACATGGGAAGTGAAGGGAAGCTGTGAATGAAGTCACCCCTGGGGTCCAGCACTGCTCACCCCCCCCACCTGGTCTGTGCTCCCCAGGCACAGAGGTGAAGAGGGGCTCAGAAGGCATGGAGCGCAATCCCCCTGAAGGAGACCTGCCTGGTTCTAAGGTCAAGGCCACCCCCCAACTCCCCAACAAGAGCCATGGAGGAGGGGCAGTCAGGCCTGCAGGGGTAGGCCCAGGTGCAGAGGACAGGAGGACGAGGTGGGAGGGCAGGATAGGGCAGACCTGGAGGTCCTCCTATGCAGCCCACAGCGGCCAGCCCCAGGCCCCTGCCCCTATGGCCCCCATTTCCACAGACCCAGGGAGCCCACAGTCTCCCTCCTCCTCCTCTGCACACCCTCCTCCACCAGTGCTCCAGCACAGCCCCTGGGGAGTCTCCTTCTACTCCTGTCTCAGCCCCCTGCACACTGTCTGTGTCCAGCACCTCCCCCCCTATGCCCCCCACTCCACTTCCTGGGGCCACCCGCCCCAGGGGATTCCTCCACACCTACCCCATGGCCCAGTGAGCTCCAGCCTGCACCCCCTAACCCTCAGGGGCTCTGTGCATCTGCCCATTCTCCCCAAGTCCTCCTATCCTCCTATCCCGCCTACATGTCCCCAGAGCTCAGCTCAGCCATGGTAGGGCTGGGCCCTGGCAAGTCTTTTGCCCAGGAGCCTGCAGCCTGGTGGCAGAGCTGGGCAGGCTCAAACCCCACTACACAGCCACAGCAGCCAGGTGCTGGGCAGAGGCACTCAGGGGCGAGAGCCTGACACCCTCCCCGGTTCCCACTGCCCACACCGGACCAGACCAGGGGGTTTCTCCCCCCCCCACTCCCAGATCCAGCCGGGCCTGTGGTGCTGGGAGTGTCAAGTGCCCCTCCAAGGACAGGCCAAGGGCATTTCACCCCCTCTACATCCGAAGGAACCAAGGGGACCGTGCCACTCAGCTCCGCCGCTGAGTCGCTGACCCATGACCCTCCGACCCTGGCCTCGCCATCTATAAGGATCCTAACACCCAGACTGCAGGTGCTCTGAGGTCCAGAGTCCCCCAAACACACTGGAGCAGGGACAGCAAAAACGAGGTCCCCTGAGACCGCAGCCATGGCCCTGCCCATTCTGGGCCTGTTTCCTCAACCTGTAATCCGAAACGTAGAGCTCAGAGTTCCCGCCCTGGCATGGGAGGCGCACCCCTGCAGTCCAGTCTGCCAGGAACCACCCTCTCCCTCCTGGCACCCTCTCCCATCACACCTGTATCCTCAGACCCTCCGAATCTAGTTAACCCTGAGGATTTAAATGGGAAGAGCTCTCTCTGTGTTTATAAGCCACTGGAGGCTCTGTGACCCCTCCCCTCGGCCCCTCGGCTTCCTGGGCTCCAGCTGTGGGGAGGGGACAGGTGCTTCCTGGGGCTCCAGCTGTGGGGAGGGGACAGGTGCTTCCTGGGGCTCCAGCTGTGGGGAGGGGACAGGTGCTTCCTGGGGCTCCAGCTGTGGGGAGGGGACAGGTGCTTCCTGGGGCTCCAGCTGTGGGGAGGGGACAGGTGCTTCCTGGGCTCCAGCTGTGGGGAGGGGACAGGTGCTTCCTGGGCTCCAGCTGTGGGGAGGGGACAGTGCGTTGTCACTTGCATTTAATCATCAGCCCAGAACTGTGGCCCTGGGATGAGTGGGCACATGCCAGCATGTCTCAGTGTCACAGGACTCCCAGGTGTGCGCCTGCCATCCATTCTCCTAGTGAGGGGTACCCTCAGCCAACCTGGAAATGCGCAGCCCCCCGGCAGCAGCAGGCCAGCTGTTCTGGTGAGGCAGCGGCATTGCTGGGTTGGGGAACCTTTAGTAGCTCACATGGACGGAGCCCCAGGCATTACCAGTCACCCAGGGGCCCAAGTGGGGCATGCACTGACCTTCGGAACCTGGTGTGCCTGGGGGTTTCCGGGGGGCGGGTGTGGGGTTACCTCCTCCTGGGTACTTGCCCATCCTCTCCCAAGCAGCAGCGCCCAGGATCTCGCTGATAAAAACCATGCATTTCACGTTTTGCAAAGGATGCTGCTGCCTAACTTGGCAAAGGAGCCACCCCCAGGGGTGTGGAGCCCAGGACCCAGTCCCTCAGACCTTCACACCGCAGGCCCAGCCTGCGCTGGGCCTCCACAGGCGTCCTGGCCGTTCAGGGGCTTTGGAACATGGGGCTGTGAGGGTCTCCCCCACCAAGCTTGCCCCAGGATGCCCCCTCCTAGTGGCCAGGCAGGCAGCAGGGTTGAGGGCCAAGCCCTGATCCACAGAGGGGAAGCCCAGGGGCTTAAGTCCCCTACCCCACCTGCAACTCTAGAGTCCAACCCTGGGTGTCTCAGGGCAGCTGAGTCAGGAGGGCACAGGCCACACAGCTCGGCTCAGGCAGGCACTCAGGAGCAGAGCCCAGGCTGGGGACACCCCCTAGTCACAGCAACTTCTCCACACCTGGAGGAAACTGAACCTCGGTTTCCTATTCTGCCCCGGGGGGGATAAGGTGAGGTTATGAGAATTAAAAATGAGGGTGTGTGTGTGTGTGTGTGTGTGTGTGTGTGCATGTGTCTATGAAAGTCTGTATGTGCGTATATACACGAGTCTGGGTATATACACATATATGTGTAAGTATATGAGTGCGCATGTGTGGGTGCATACACACACACACACACACACACACACACACACACACCATGATCCCCATGACCAGGACCCCCACTGGCGCTCCTCCCCTGGGTACCCTTCTCCTCTGGGCTTCCTCTGGAACCTGCACCAGTGGGGGCTGGGCAGAGCTAAGGCGCACTTTCTGGGCTCCAACCTGGCGTGCCTAACTTGGCCAGAGTGACCTTGGTGAGTTCTGCAGAGAAATGCCTGTTGGATGGGAGCCTGAAACCACCAGGTGGCGCTGCTGGCCTGGAAGAAGTGGCAGGTAGCCATCCACCAATCCCAGGAGACTGCTCAGAAGAGCAGGAGGCCCCAGTCCGCAAGACAGAGGCCCCTGGGCTGGGCCACCTTGAGAGCAGCTACTCCCTCTTGGCCTGTTTTCCACCTGCCAGGTGTCAGGCTGGGGCAAAGTGGCCCCAGGCTCTGGAGGGCGGGTGGCGAGATGTCCGGGGCAGGCTCCTTCGCCTGTCTGAGCCTGAGTCGAATAAGGACGTCTCTACCCAGGCCTGCCTGCTGCAGGGCAGAGTTGAGCAGTGGTCAGTCCCTGGCACCATAGCCCAGCGGCCCGGGTTTCATGCCCCTGCTGTGTCCCACCCTCCTGGTCTGAACCCCACAGGTGGCTCGGCTTGAAGGAGTGGACAGGTGCCCACCTCTTCCCTGGGGAGGGAAGCAGAGGGGGCAGCTCCTGATGGTGCCTGGAGGGGGCTTCCGGGAGAAGGAACCGGAAGCTCCCTGGGAAGGCTGAGGAGCAGCACGGCAGGCGAGGGCTCCGTAGAGGGGAGAAAAGGCCTGGCTCTGGAGGGAGAGGCGGGCTGCGTGGGTGTGAAGCAGGGCAGGGCCTCCTCGGTGGTGACCAGCCATCCTCTGCTCCTAGACAGCGGCCACCTGATATGAGTCCCGGGTCCTGGAGCCCCTCCAGTGCTCTGGCCTGGTAGGTGGACAATGCGCTGGGGGAAGGACAGCCAGGGCAGCATTTGGGGCTGGGCCGTGGCCGGGAAGCTCTGCACCCTCTGGCTTCAGATTTTCCCGCTGGAGTATGAGGGTGTACAATGCCTCCCAGCTCAACACCGCCCCTGCCTGCAAGCTGTGCGTCGGGTGGGGTGACAGCGGGCCTGGGGAGGGATGTGGGTCAGAGTGCCCACTGAATCACAGACTGCTGCCTGATGGGCGCTCCCCGCCTGCTGGGCACCCAGCCAGGAGTGATATAGGCCAGCTCACTCTGGTCTCGCGATGCCTAACCAGGAGGAGGCTGAGGCCCAGGAAGTGAGCCTCCACTCTGTCCAGGCACGCAGCTGGTGGAGGCCTCCTGCCTCCCTCCACACTGCGCAGGGACAGTGGACTCTGGCTACTCAGGGCCCCAGATGCTGCCCCCGCCTTCCAGATGCTTGGCTGCCTTTGCGAGTGGCTGAGGGAGCAAGAGCCCCTAAGGCTGTCCTTTGTCTCCAGGTTGAGCACCTTTCCCCATCTGTGAGCTCAGAGAGGTCAGACGTCTGCCTTGAGTCACACAGCCTGGCAGTTGAGCCTGCTGTGTGGGCAGGAGAGAAACACGCCCGAGGGCCGGGATGTCCTGACAAGCAGTGCCTGACGTTCCCAACCACAGAGCGCCGGCACCTGCCCTGAAGCCGTGCGGCGAGGGAACAGCAGACAGATGGACGGGCAGACAGACGCCGGGGAGAGAGTGGGCTCCGCTGAGTCACCCCACAGTCCTTGGCCTCTCCGATCAAGCAAAGGGGACAGCCTCGTCCATAGGGACCGGGGAGGTGCATCCCGTAGACCCTGGCCCTGTCCAGATGAGGAGGGTGGGGCAGTCAGCTGCTGACCCAGCCAGCTCTATCCAGTGCCTGGGACCCAGCAGAGGCCAGGCTGAGGTCCTGTCATGGGCCCACTGAGCTCCAAGACCCTCGGGGGCCCTGCCAGGCCAGGGCAAGGTGTCTTTCCAGGGCCACCCCTCCTTCTGGGATGAGGGTCCCCCACCGGCTCCCTCATGCTCCCTTTCTGACAACCACACGAGAGCCAGCCTGAGGCCCCGCCGCCACCAGGGCAGAGGACGCCCACCCAGCCCAGTGCTGGCACAGTTGCCTCTCCAGGAAGACCCATGTGGCTTTTGGGGCTGGGCCCAGATCCCAGGACCAGCCCTTTGCTGTGTGACCTTTGAACGTACCGAACCTGTTTCCTCATAAGTGAAATGGCCGTGGCATTCAACTCATTGCCACACGAGGCCCACTGGTCGGTCCTTCAGCGAGCATGGCTGAGCACCTGCTACGAGCCTTGGTGTGCAATAAGGGTGTGCAGCAAAGCGTGAGGCCTGTTCCCTGCTCTCCAGGAGCTCACAGCTCTGAACCACTGTGGCGAGGTCCTGGCTGAGCTCCGTGCTCGGGCTCATCTGCCCACCACAGAGCTGGGGAAGGCTTCCCAGAGGAAGTGGCATTTAGCTGGGCTGTGGGGGACGCATTGGAGTTTTCGTCTGCGAGAAGGAAGCGCATCTCTAGCAGCAGGCAATGTTGGGGGTAGAGATGGAGACGCCAGGTGTGTCGTGGCAAGCACAGGTGGCCAGAGGCCTGGCCAGCTGGCAGAAGAGCCTCAGGCAAGTCACTCCCCCTCTCTGGGCCTGTTTCTTCTGCCTGCCTCCCCATAAGATAATGGCTGTGAAAAGTGCTGGGTGGATGCTAATGTTCCCTATTTAGTTTTCCATGTTCTTTTTAGAGGCCAAGGTTATTTTCGTCCACGCCTGGCTATTTACAAGCCCAGAGGTCATCCTTTCCCACAGAGGAGAGCCAGGCTATGCGACCATACTGCCTGCTCCCAGGCACCGTGGGAGGACAGGGGGCACATGGATAGAAGCAGAGTCTTGCTACCAAGAAAAGCCACGGGACCTCATGATGGAGCAGCACGGGCTGAGCCCCACCTCAGGAAGCCCAGTTGGAGACCCTGGGGACCACCAGGCCAGCTCCAAGGCCCCCTTCCAGACGATGCTGGCGGGGCCATAAGATGCCGGGAAGGGAGCCTGAAGCCTTCCCCGGCTCACGGAAGTGCTACCACCACTGCCCACCAGAGGCCGCCACTGCTGCCGGCCTGCCCAAGGTGATGGTCCTTGTGTCCCCAAGGCTCCTCCTGGCCTTCCAGCCCCCCACTCCACCTCACCCCCGTTCCTGTCCAGAGGTCTGACTCAGAGGCACTGCCAACCGGGAATAAAGTTGGTGGGAGGCGTTAGTGACCTACTAAACTGTCTTCCCGAACCCTGGGTGACCAGCCAAGGAGGGCTTCAGGGCTGCTGTGTCCAGCTGGGCTCCCCCTGCTGGTTGAGAAGTTCAGGCACCCTGGGCAGCCCCCCTACACACACACACACACACACACACACACACGCACGCACGCACGCACACATGTACACGCACACACACACATGCAATGCAAACACACATACATATGCACACGCGCATGCACCTTTGCAAACCCCCCCAACTCCACAACCTCTCTCCCGCCCTGAGACCCTGGCCAGCCCTCACCGCCAGGGGCCCTTGCTGGCTGCCGGTGGACTGTGCCTCTATGTTGTAAGGCACAGAATGGGGTGGCAGGAAAGAGCCCGTGGCCACAGGAGTCAGGCACAGTGTGTAAGTCGGGAGGAAGGAGAAGGACGATCTGCAGGGGGCTTGGGTCAAACATCTCCTGTCAAGGCCATCCCGAGCGATGGTGGTGCTGTGACCAGAGCCCGCGGTGCCTGCCGTGGGTGGGAGTCAGGGTGGCGACATGTATCCATGTGCAGAAGTCTGCACGCAAGGCGCTCTGAGTCCCTGCAACCCAGTCTCCTAGAATCCAGGGCCATGGAGAATCGCAGGGCCTGCAAACTGGAGATCAGGCAGGAAAGCCCTGCAGAACATCTCCTGCAGCCCAGAGGGACCTCACAGCGACCCCTCTCCAGTCCCCATCCATGGATCACCCCAGCCCAGCCCCCCTGCCATCCAGCCCATGATGCCTCCTTCCACCGCCTCCCCAGGCAGCCCGTTCCCCCCTGCAAGTTCAGGCCAAAGTTGCCATCTCCTCCAGGAGGCCCTCCACTCTCCCAGCCCTGCAAAAGCCACACCAGCATGGGGCTAGTCCCGAGGGGCAGGCGGGCCCGCAGAGGCAAGGGCCAGGAGAAAGCACAGGTCGGACCCGGCTCCGAGCACAGGGCCGCGGGCAAGTTGCCTCACCCGGCTGCTTCAGTGGCCTCCCTGACGCCTCACAAGGGCCGCAGGTGAACAGAGGGATAGGCGCGTGGTGGAAAGCAGGTGCATTCTGACACGTCTTACAACACGGAGCATGCTGAGCAAAAGAAGCCAGGCACGAGGCAGCTCCGTTATCCCAGGTCCCGGGACCAGTTGGTCCTCAGGCCCACCCGGAGTGACACTGCCTAGAGGGTGCGGATTTCTTCGTGGACAGCAGGAGGTTCTGGAACTAGGTGGTCATTGTGTCACCGTGTCAACAGATGAACACCGCTGACTTGCTCAGTCGAAAACGGCTGGCTTGATGTCAATCAAATTTCACCCAATAAACAAGGAATTATAAGCATCCCTATCTAAAACAGGAATAACGACACCCCGTGGAGGCGTGAGGATTAACTCAAAGTGCTGCTTGTGACACCTGTGTGCAGATGGCCCAACCCAGCGTGAGAGGGACATGAGTCCTCACGGTTACCAGGAAAGTGGTCTGAGGTGGCCCGCGGGCCCGCTCACCCAACCTTCCAGGAGATGTTAACATGTGCCAGCGAGTGGCTGGCAGGCTCCACCCTGCAACTCCACCAGGCCCAACGCACGTGCTGGACGGAGGGCCACAGAGTCCTGCCTTGGGAGGCCACGGGTCCCGTGCCAGCCTGCGTCCAGTGGGACCTGCCTGCAAGCAGGAGCCAGCCACAGGCTCCTGTGACTGTCACCGGGGCTCTGTCAGCTTGCCCCACCCCACACTGGGAAGGGCGTGGGCCAGCATCAGCCTGGCCCCAGCTTGCCACCTGCCCCAGAAAGGCCTGTACTGCTGTCCTCTGTGACCACAACCTCACAGTGATTCTCACAGCCCTGGAGGTCAGAATCCAAGGTCGGGGTGCTGGCAGGGCTGGCTCCTTCTGGAAGCTCAGGGAGAAGCCAGCTCGCAGAGGTCACCATGTTCCACGGACGCACTGGGACGCCGGGTGCCCAGCGAGGAAGGGCGATGTCCAGCAGCTCCATCCACCTGCCCTGGCCCGCCTGCCAGTCATCTCCTCCAGGGTGCCCACCCATGGCCGCACAGAGAAGGCAGGCGGCTGATCGCGGGGTGCACACTGCACTGCTCCACTCCGCAGAACTCATGAGCATCCATGCCATGCAAGGAAGGGGCCACCCAGCCCACCTGGTGGACACCCCATTATGCCCCCTCCCATTCTGGGCACGGCTGGTTCTACCCCAGAGGGCCCCCACCGGCCCATCTCTTGGCCCCCACAGCTCTCTCCCCAACCAGCACCCCCAGTTCCCAGTTCTGCCCCTCCCCGCCCAGTCCAGTGTCCACACCTGGCTGCAGCAGGCTGGCCCAGCCCACATGGAGACCCTTCCCTGCTGTGCCAGCAGCCCTCGCCTCCCACCACTGTGGCCGCCCACCCGAGGCCTCTGTCCCTCCTGCCTGCAGCGCCTCTTCATGGCTCCCGCTGGAGCTGACCAGCGCCCTCCCTGGGGTGGGGCCAGCAGCACCCTCCTCCCCCGCCTCCCTGGTGCACCTGAGAGTGGTACGGCCGAGGGTGCCCTCTCTGAGCCCCAGCGCTGGGCACAGGCCCGGCACCCAGCAGACCTGGGGGTTGTCAACCAGGTGACCTCGAAGGCATGTCCCTGGTACCGGCCCCTGCCCCCAGCCTGGCACCCTCGCCCAGCCTTGGCGAAGGCTCCTTGTCCTCCAAGCTTTGGCTGCGCCAGCCACTCAAATAAATTAATGTCCCGTCTCTGCTGATTCACAGATGAGAACATCAGGGCTCCTGCCAATGGCTGCCACCCCCGGCCTGCCAGTGACAGGCCTGAACCCCGCGGGGACGGTGCCACAAGCCTGAGGTGCTGCCAGCTACCCCGACCCCTGTGCCAAGTCTGGGCCCCTGCGTTGGCACCGCCTCTGGCAGTCTGGGGTCCCCAGGCCTGAGCTGTCTGCCATCTTGCCTAAGCCCTGAGCCCTGCAGGGAGGCAGGACCCTTGGCCCAAAGTCGAGGCCCGGGGGAGGGCAGAGGCTCAGAGTCCAAGTTCTCTCCCACCTCTGACACTGCAGAGGCCGGAATCTGCCACTCATCTGGCGGGGCTTCCCGCCCTGCGGCCCTCCCTAGCCCCACCGCACACCTGGGAGGGGACTCTGCACAGACTTTGGAGGACCAATGGGACTCCTCATCCGGAAAGGTCTGCAAAGATAGCAGCCAAGTGAGCTCTGGGAAACTGAGGCCCACACAGGGACTTCGAGAGAATGGTGGAGCAAGACCCTCCCCAGCCTGGACCCCGGCCCCTCCCTCCTGTCCCCAACAGGCCTATGACAGGCCTTCCTTGGCTGGGGTCTGGGGCTGCAGCCTGCCTGACTAGAGCAGCAAGTTGCACCATCAGAATCCCGCCACAGAGTCGGGGGACCCAGCGTGCTCAGAACATGGGGCCAAGTGGAGAGGGGGTCTGGGCAGAGGCTGCCAACCGCAGCTCCAGCACTGCTCGGGGTCCTCAGAACTGAAGGGGGACAGAGACATCGCTGCCCTGGGCTGTTCTCTGCCTGTGACAGGAGCCCTCACTCCGCTGGGGCTGCAGTCCTGCTCGAATGGTCCCAGAACACCCCAAAACAGAAGGGGGAGGAAGTTCCCGCCACCCAGGCCTGAGCCAGGGCTCAGGAACTCTGCCCACAAGGTAACCCCTGGGTCTTTCTGAACATTTTGCAGAATGAAAACTGGATTTAAAAAAAAATTTTTTCACATTCTGTGAAAAAATCTATTTGGGGGTGTGCTCTCATTTCTAACAAGTATTTAAGGTTCACAATAGCACACTGGTCTATCAGTGATTAACAGTTATTTTTAGCAAACATTTTGTACACAGCCTTGTGAATTGGGAGCTCCTGAAGGTTCACAGAAGAGGTGGGACGCAGAGAGGAGAGAGCGGAGCGTGGCCGCCGCCTTCTGCTGAGGTGTGACTAAGGACCGGGAGTCTGGAGCTGGGAAGCGATGTTATCATCGGCCACTGAAATGTTAATTACAGGCCTGGCCATTGTGTGGCCTGGGAGGCTGCTCTTTATCTCCCATCCTTCTCACCTCTGCCCTGCCCAGACAAGCCTTGTCAGGAAGGGGCTCGGCTGTTCTCCTGTTTACTGCGCGTGTAAACAGGTAAACAGGGCCGGGGCACGCACACCTGGCGCAATCCAGTCACGGGCTGGGCCAACCTTGGGAAAGTATTGTCCACTTTTTTACAAGCAGCAGTATTCACGAGGGGGTCGCAGAAGCCCCCAACACCCTGGCGATGTCCCCATGAGGTCCAGGAAGGCCACGGCGGGGAGACTTGAGAGTGCTAGGAGGTTCCATCTGGCTGCAGCCGCGGCGGC
This sequence comes from Glis glis, assembly GCA_004027185.1. Classification (NCBI taxonomy): domain Eukaryota; kingdom Metazoa; phylum Chordata; class Mammalia; order Rodentia; family Gliridae; genus Glis; species Glis glis. The sequence continues at coordinate 9,636 of PVJS01013490.1, read as the reverse complement.
CAGCCAAGTTCAGAAGGCTGCTCTTCCCATCACACGGGGCTTCCTCTGCTGTGTGACGCAGGGTGACCTGAGAGCCCTCTCTGGGATCGGCTTGCTCCCAGTTGGAGTCGGCCACCTGCTGCAGGGACTCAGGCCTTCCCCTGCCTGGCTAGGGTCTGCCCGGGATGGGGGTAGGGATGCCGGCCTAGTGCAGCGCTTCCTGATCCCCACTGCGGAGGTACATGCCAGGCGTATCCCAGGCATATCCCACGTCTGCCCCAGGCCTTCGCACCTGCCGCTCCCTCGGCCACACCCGTCTTTCCCCTGGAGGCCCTTATCCTTCCAGATGGCTTGGCTGCCTTCTTGTCTGGGAAGCTTTCCCCAGGACCTCCCCATGCCCCAGGCTCCCGTGGCCCCTCGTCCTTGCCTCTGTTGCAGCATTGGCCCTCCTGGCCGGTATCCCCCCAGCACAGCCATCTTGCAGGGAGCACACTGGCCTGTCTCCCTTCTCCTGCACCCACACCTGCTCCAGCCCCCCAAAGAGGAGCTGTTCCAAGAAGGCTCAAGAGCCCAATGTGGCAGTCACCAGCATGGGCTCCTGGGAGGAGGAGCGGCAGGCAGGGATAGGGGGTCAGGATGTGGACAGCAAGGGTGCCACTCACACAAGCCCCCTGGGGAGGAGCCATAGATGGGGGAAAGGCTCAGAGACTGAGAAGACATACTCGAGGTCACTCCAGCATCACAGCAAGCTTTCCGTGGATCCCATCCCAGGATGCCGCACATGCTCCCCACCCTGCTTCCCACACGGAGCCGAGGACAAACTGGACTCACATTGCGGCCAAGGACCATCACCCCCAGCCCCAACCCTGCCAGCAAGCTCTGTCTCCCTGCCCAGAAGTTGGCATAGGCACTAAGGTATACATGCACACACGGGCAGATGCATGCACACCTACGAGCTTTCTGCTTCCCCAAACTCCCAGCTGTGTCTGCCCACATCCTGGCCCAGGTGCGCACAAGGGGTAGGACCAGGTGGGAGCTGGGGAAGCTGCAGGTCTGGCTGGGTCAGGGTCGCATGGGCAAGAGTAGAAGCATGCAGTCTTAGTGTGATCTAATCCCTGTGCCCAGATCCTCACCAATGAGGGCTAAATTCACGGGTGAGAAGACCCTGGTCACACACTGAGCCCTGATCCTGCTCACACTCTGAGCCCTGATCCTGGTCACACTCTGAGCCCTGACCCTGGTTAAACTGAGCCCTGATGCTGCTCACACTCTGAGCCCTGACCCTGGTCACACACTGAGCCCTGACCCTGGTCACACACTGAGCTCTGATCCTGCTCACACTCTCTGAGTCCTGGTCCTGGTCACACACTGAGCCCTGATCCTGCTCACACTCTGAGCCCTGGCCCTGATCACACTCTGAGCCCTGACCCTGGTTAAACTGAGCCCTGATCCTGGTTACACTCTGAGCCCTGACCCTGGTCACACGCTGAACCCTGGTCTTGGTCACACTCTAAGTCCTGACTCTGGTTAAACTGAGCCTTGATCCTAGTTGCACTCTGAGCCCTGACTCTGGTCATATTCTGAGCCCTGACCCTAGTCACACCGAGCCCTGATCCTGGTTACACTCTGAGCCCTGACCCTGGTCACACATTGGGCCCTGACCCTGGTTACATTCTGAGCCCTGATCCTGGACACACACTGAGCCCAGACCCTGTTCATATGCTAATCCCTGGTCCTGGTCACACTCTGAGCCCTGATCTTGCTCACACTCTGAACCCTGGTCCTGGTCACACACTGAGCCCTGTCCTTGTTCACACTCTGAAGCCTGGTCCTGGTCACACTCTGAGCCCTGATCCCAGTTACACTCTGAGCCCTGACCCTGGTCATACATTGAGCCCTGGCCCTGGTCATGCATTGAGCCCTGATCCTGGTTACACTCTGAGCCCTGATCCTGGACACACACTGATCCCAGACCCTGTTCATATGCTAATCCCTGATCCTGGACACATACTGAGCCCTGACCCTGGTCGCACTCTGAATCCTGACCCTGGTCACACACTGAGTCCTGATCCTGGTTACACTCTGAGCCCTGATCCTGGACACACACTGAGCCTTGGTCCTGGTCACACTCTGAGCCCTGATCCTGGACACACACTGAGCCTTGGTCCTGGTCACACTCTGAGCCCTGATCCTGGACACACACTGAGCGTTGGTCCTGTCCACATGCTGAGCCCTGGCCTTGGTCACATGCTGAGCACTGGCCCTACCCATGGTCTCATCCAGGGACCTTTGTTAGGTAGCACCAGTGCTCAACCAGTCCCTGAACTGGGGCTGCAGCTCCCTGACTTCCATCAAGGAGATGAAGTCCTATCCTCAGTTCTTATCTTCAAGGATGTCTGAACTGTATCCCCTGTCAGGGAGCTGGCCCATCTCTGGGCCTGAGTCTGCAGGTTCGAGAGAGTCCTGAGGGGTCCCTAGAAGTTTGTGCTTCTAGGTTGGCTGTGTTTCTGGACAGAGCCTGGTTGTAGGGATGGAGAGCTGCCATGCACCCACTTCCCCAGTACCTGGCAGAAGGTTGGCACAGTGTAGAAGTCGGGAGACCACATTCTCTAGTGTGATTCCTGGGCACCTACCCCTTACCAGGATCTGAAAGGCTCTCGGGCTCCAGGAGACCCGGGCCTGCAGAGCCATCGCCTGCCGGAGGTCTCTCGCAGGGGCGTCAGCCAGGCAGAGTGGAGAGCCAGGCAGGCCGTGGCCTGCAGGAGACCCCAGCAGCACCGGGAGGCTTGAGTGCTGGTGCAGCAGGGGCTGGGGGACCAGAGGACTCGAGGCACAGGGAGGCAGTGGCTGTTCCTGGTGGTCTGTGAGCCAGGAGCAGGGCAGGGGTGAGGTGCAGAGTGTGGCGGGCATGGCTGTTGCTGTGAAGATGGGGCTGGGCAGGGCTGGGATGAGAGGGCCTGAACTGAGACCCAGGCCTCAGGCTGGGAGGCTGGGAAGACAGTGGTGCTGGGAAACCTGTGGGGCTATCTGTCTGGGCACAGGGCACGCACTTAGCCCCTGGAGCAAGACCTTGCCCACTGCCCTGCCAGCCACCTCCCCTCTCACCAACCTTCCACCCATGCCTCTGCCTCCCCATCCCCCCACCATTGCCCCTCTCTGCCCACTTCATCCTCCAGGAAGCCCCTGCCTGCTCCTGCCCACACAGCTGGCCATTCAAGAGAAGCCGGCGTCCAGCGAAAGCTCCTCCTGCCCTCTGCCCAGTGCCCACTGCAGCCACTCCTGCCTCGGACCCTGGGTCAGGGGCGTGTGACATGTGGCACTTGGGGGACAGATAGCATACTACCATGTGTCTGTCTAGACCTCACACATCTGGGGGTGGGCACCTGGTGGTCCTGCCACAGGATGGGGAGACAGAGGCAGGAAGCTAAGGAACTTGCCTTCGGAAGCAGAAAGAACTTTTGTATTAGAGAAGACCAGAGGCTCCCCAGGTCTCAGCGGGCTTCTCTGCCTCAGAAACCAGGCCACCCACGTCTTGCCCAAGTGTCACTTCCATGCCCCCAGACCCACGCCCACCAACCCAGATTCTTCTCCCAAATCTCCTCTCCCTGCCTCCTCCCCCTCTCCTAACACACCTGTCCATCTCGAATGCAAAGACATGAGCTTGCTTCCCGCCAAACCATTCCCGCTGCTCTCGTCCAGGGCCTGCCGGGCATATCTGCATCTGTCCCTAAATTCCAGGGGAGGGCCCAGGCCTGGTCTCAGTGTGACAGGCTTCTCTTCCTTTGCCCAGTGCAATCACATGTAATCTTCGCAGTTGCAAAGGCTAGAAAACAGAGGGTATGCCCAGGGCACCCCGGCCCGGCCCCGCAGGCTGTCCTGCCCCTGCCAGCTGCTCTAAACCCACCTGCTCCTTTGTCTTGTCACCTCCTGCCCTCCCTGCATAGGTCCAACCTGCAGGTCTCCCTGGGGCAGCCATCCTGGTGCCCCTTCCCAGGCCACGGCCCCACTAGCTCTTTCAGAACCTAGGGCTTCGCAAGGCATAGTGGTGCACACCTGTAATCCCAGTACTTGGGAGGCTGAGACAGGAGGATCACAGGTTTGTGGCCAGCCTCAGCAAATTATTGAGGCCCTCTGCAACTTAATGAGACCCTGTTTCCAAATAAAGAATAAAAAAATAGGGCTGGGGTGTAGCTCAGAGGTAGAATGCCCCTGGGTTCAATCCCCAGTACCACAAAATAAAGAAAGAAGAAAGAAAGAAAGAAAGAAAGAAAGAAAGAAAGAAAGAAAGAAAGAAAGAAGAGCCCAGGGCTTCTCTGCAAAGGACGGCCCAGCATTGCTCATCAGGAAATTTGCCAGTTGGTAAGGTCCAGTGGTTTGCTTAGCCGCCATCGCCTGTTCCGCTGTGAGCTCTACCTGGGCAGACAGCACGCGCCCTCTGGCCATCACACACAGCGGTTGGTGCTCACACTCAGGACCTGTGCCAGTGAATGCGTGGACAGTGAACAGCGTTTTCTGATCCGTATGTCCGAGGCCAGCAGGAGGCAGTGGTGTCAGGGCTGGGGCCTGCCCTGCACGGGAAGGAGGGGACAGTCATGGTGTTGATGCATAGTGCTGGCCCTGGGGAGGGGGCAAGGTGTTCATCATGGGGAAGACAGAACCCCATGGACACCTGCAGGTCCTTTGCGGAGAACCTCAGCGCGAGCTGCCCACAAGCAGGAGGGCCAGGCCAGCATCTCACCGAGTCGGAGCTCTCCAGCCCACCTGGGGAACGTCAGGGCCCAGAGCAGGACCCCACCGACAGTGGAGTTGGCATAGTTTGCCCTGGGGCTGGTTTCTACATGTACCCTGATCCCATGACCTCAAAGTTGTGGGGGACCCCAACCGTACAATGTACAGTTGTGCACATTGTAGACAATAGCGGGGACTGAAAATCTATCACACCTAACTCACCAATCCATGCTCCTGGCCCAGGGGTGCATTTCAGCCCTCCCAGAACTCCCCCTGCTCTGTGCCCTTCTCACTAGGAGTCTCATAAATGCTTGTGCAACTAGTATTGTCCACTAACCCAGCAGGCCCCAGACTCTGCAGGGCCGTCCCATCTGACTCTCACGTCGGATTTCTTAATTACATCTTGGTATCCCGGTTGATAAAAGGAACCTGAAGCTCAGAGAGGGAAGCAAGTTGCTCAGGGGCACACAGCTCATTCATGGCAGAGCAGAGCTTGAATCCAGGAGCACAGCACCCCAAAACAGCCTCCCTTCCCTCTGCGTCAGCTGCCTGCCAACGTGGCTCCGTTCGCCGGCGTAGAGAGACCTGCTGCTTCCCCATCGTCACATAGGCAGGGCTGACCTTGGGTAATTTACCTAACTTCTCTGAGCTGCCCTTTCCTTGTCCACAAATGGGCTGTTAAGAAGATTTATTTCCTGCATAAGCAAGATATGCAAAAATATAAAATGCTCAGACCACAGCCTGCCGCCCAGTGCGAGCTGCTGGCGATGAGCAGCTCTGTGCCGGGAAGCCCAGCATGCGGCAAGGTCCAAGCACCGAGGGCCGTGCGGGTTCCAGGCGCTGGACAGCATGCAGGGGAAGCGGAAGCCCGCCGCGGCACTGAGGCCGGGGTCACGCCCCTCGCCTTCCGAAGGTCACCAGGGAACTGGCGGAGGGGCTTACGGGCCCTGGGGATGGCTCTCTGGCTTGCTGTCCATTCTTATCAGGATTAAGTGCTTCCCTCCACTCGGGGAATTTATGACAGCTCTCCCTTCTGTTTGGCGCTGCCTGAAGTCTCCCAGCCCGCTCACCACTTCGTGCCCCGCCCCTGTTCAGACCTTGGCTAGGAGCACCGCTGTCTTTAGTCGTCATGGCGATGCTCCGGTAGAGTCCTGACAGACCAGACACTGGGAACAGGAGCAGGCGCTGGCTCCTCATCCCTCCCGTTCCTTCCTCCTCACGCCCCGCCATGCCCACCCTAGACAGCACAGCTCCTGACCGTGGACCAGGACCTGCACCCAAAGGTGGAACCCCCACAGAGGCCCAGGGGGACGGTCCCAGGGCACTGCTGAGGAAAACAAGGCTCAGAGGGGAAAGCCGGTGCCCCTGGCCACCCGGGGACAGGGGAAAGTCAGCACTCCTCCCCTTTCCTAGACCACCAGCCCCTGTTACTGTGCCCACAGCCCTGCTGCAGTGTGGCCCGGCCTTGTGTCCAACGTTGCTGCTGTAGATTCGGCCAACACCATTCCGTCCCCACGTCCCCACGTCCCCACGTTCCAGGGACGGGTAGAGTCATTCCTCCCCGCGCGCTTTTTCTAACAAGGTAACTGACAGTTTGGGATGGGGGATCAGGATGGGATGTAGCTTGATGTCTTTGAAGCTGGAAGCAAAGCCCCTGCCTCAAAACTGGCACAGGGGAACGAGGATGATAGGAAGGTGGGTGCTGGTGGCTTCTGGGTCCCTACAGTGGGGCCATGGAGGGGCAGGGGCATGACTTCTGTGGCTTCGCATGGTGGGCAAGCCCCAGGGAATAACCACACTATCTGTGCACCTGCCCAACCTGTGGTCCATCCAACATCACTGGCCGGGGTTGGGATCCGGACTGCAGCTCGTCCCCACCTCCACACACCTGTGCCGTGCCCAGAAAATGATGCCCCCACTCCCTAACTTCATTCCCAATTAATGAACAGGTAAGGATAAAGCCTATGGGATGGCCAAAGCCACCTTCACTCCTATCTCAGAAGCTGGGGTGTGGGATGTTGAGTTGTACCCCCACATTGGACTCCCTCGGTCCTCCCCAGAACTGGGCTAAGACCCACTTATTGCCTGACCCTGTGCCACCCTGTGACTCTGCGCCTCCTCCCAGACCCACCAATCAGGGGAGGGGGCGGGCGGGAACGTCACCTGGGGGCTCACGCAGGGCAAGGGATCCCACGTAGGGAGCCAGCCCTCCCTCCCGGCTCACCACCCTGTCCCTGCACCGTCCGTTTCTACCAACAGAAGGTTTCTGGGCCAGCCTCTCCCCTCCTCTGCCCCTCAGTCCAAGCCACCGTCTCTTCAGCTGGGATACCATGGTGGCCTCACCCTTGCACGTCTCCGGGGCCAGGCGGGTCTATCAGGCCAGAGCATGGCACCCCCGCACGGCCCTTGCCCTGCACAGAGTCTGCTCAGCGGCCCCACAGTGGAGCCCTGCCACAGCATGTTCCCTGGGGAGGCGCTCCCTGCCCACCCACTTTCCCCCTTTTATCTCCCAGCGGTCACTTCCCTGGCCCCGCCCCTCTGCCGCTCGTCCTCCTAATGCCAGCCAGCCATCTCTGGATAAACATGGTCCCGATCTTGCATTTTTCACCTGTATCTGAGTCGCGTCTGCCCGCAGACAGCCAGCTCCGGGACGGCAGGGTTTGTCTCCCATTCCCAGTCACACCCCGGTGCCTGGCATGGAGGCTGGCACGTGGCAGGTGCTCAATTAATACTGGTAAGAGGAGGAGTGGGAAGGAAGGCCAGGCACTGTGGGCAGTTGGAGGACCTGAGTGTTTGGCTTGGAGCGCGACGGCCAGGAGCAGGAGCCGGCTGACTTCCCGAGCAGGCAGAGGAGAGCTCAGCGCCCCAGTGAGGAGCCACACACAGTGCTGGAGAGAGGAGCTGGGCCGGGGACGCCTAGCAGCAGCGTCCATGATGCCTTTCCTTCGTGACTGCATGCACACATGTGGGCTTGCAGATGCCCACCCTGGTTCTCCGAAGGAGGCATCCCAGGGCACCCATTTTTAAAGGAGCCACTGGAGGTTCCAATGGATGGTTGAAGCGCCTCTCCCAGACCTTCCTCCAGCTGGGCCATGACGCTCACCAGGAGCCAGGCCTGGCTGAGGAGGGGCTGGCCCGCTGGCCTGCTTGTGCATTTCTGCAGAGCTCTGGCTGTCTCACAAGGCCAACCCTGGCATGCCCCTTCCCCCAGGTGCTGTGGGAGACCCTCAAGGTCTCCAAGAGAAGGGCACCAGCTTGCCTGCCCCAGAGGCCCCAGCCTGCTGCAGCTGGCTGGGGGCCCACCGAAGTGTGAAGTGCTTCCCGAGGGAGCCCCGGGGAAACCCCGCCAGACGCCTGCTGAGGAGTACGGGAGGAGGTCTTCCTTCCTGGCTCATCGCCTGGGCGGCCCAGGCCTGTGGGGTCAGGCCTCAGGTCACCCTCCAGCTGGGACAGGAAGCCCAATGGCCTGGAGTGGGGGTGGGGAGGAGTCTGGTGCAGGGGCTGGGGACTTGGGCTGCTTGGCTGACACCAATGGGCTTGGGCAATTCTGTTGCTCCGCAATGCCCCCAGGGGAGACTCCACAGATCCCAGACCCTGTCCTCACCTCCTGCAGCAGCTCCTGCATGTCCACCTGGGGTGGCACATGGAGGGACCCCACCTCAACACCAGGCCAACCATCACGCTCCTCCCCAGGAAAATGGCCTCCCACGGGCCTCCCTACCTCCACCCCACAGTCATGGGTGCCTACTGAGCACTTGAAATGCAACTAGAAGCCAGGCATGGTGGCACACGCCTGTAATACCAGTACTTGGGACGCTGATACCGAAGGATTACAGGTTCTAGGACAGCCTCAGCAATTTAGCGAGGCCCTCAGCAACTTAGCAAGATCCTGTTTCCAAATAAAAAAATAAGATAGGGCTGGGGGGTATAGCGCAGAAGTGAAATTGAGGAGTTAGTAAAATGTAGGCAGAGAAGGCAGCTGCGGCTCTCGCTGGAGGGTGAGGGCTTTTGCTTTCAATTCCTTACACTTTAAGTGTTATTTCTCACTAAACAACATCTTTCTCTGAGTGCTGCACTTGCCGTCCACGATCTCATCCTTGATTTCAGCGAGACAACGATCCTGGCGCACACACGAGACACATCAGAATGCCCCTGGGTTCAATCCCCAGCACCGCAAAAAGAAAAAAAAAAGAAAAGAAAAAGAAAAAAGGAAAAGAAATGCAGTTAGAATGAACTGCATGCGGTGTCGGGTATGGTAAGTATAAAACACACACCCAACTTCAAAGACGAAGTATGAGAAAAATAACAAGCTAGCTTTAGCTCATTAATCCTTTCTTATATAACCAGCAAGCTGAAATAACATTTCGGATATAATGGATTAAATAAAACATATTATTAAAATAAATTGCAAGCTGGGTGTGGTGGCGCACACTTGTAATCCCAGTACTTGGGAGGCTGAGACCGGAGGATCCGGGTTCGCGGCCAGCCTCAGCTACTTAGTGAAGCCCTCCGCAATTTAGTGAGACTCTGTTTCAAAATAAAGAATAAAAAATAGGGTGGGGGTATAGCTCGGAGGTAGAATGCCCCTGGGTTCAATCCCCAGAACCGCAATAAATAAATAAATAAATAAATAAATTGCAGCAGGGCATGGTGGCACACGCCTGTAATCCCAGTACTTGGGAGGCTGTGAGAGGAGGATTGCAGGTTCATGGACATCCTCAGCAAGTAGTGAGACTCTCATCAACCCAGCAAGACCCTGTTTCAAAAAGAAAAATAAAATAGGGCCGGGCATGGTGGCACACGCTTGTAATCCCAGTACTTTGGGAGGCGGAGACCGAAGGATCTGGGTTCGCAGCCAGCCTCAGCTCTCTCTGTCTCTCTCTCTCTCCCTGTCTCTCTCTCTCTCTCTCTCTCTCTCTCTCTCTCTCT